>JANZLX010000005.1:1893071-1905301 GCA_025531955.1 Erythroxylum orinocense | reverse complement strand
TTCTCAACTCATTTAGCTAGAGACATACCTTCTTGACATACAAATATCTCTCTAAACTATCCAGGAAATTCTCAGGTGAAGAGTATAAAGATGAGGTGTTATTGGTGCAGTAACCCATAGAAAGATCATCCAATCTTTCAATAAAATCATCAACAGGGAGGGGCACTGAGGAATGTGATATTAAGGAGTCATCTTCAGCTGCTACATACAGAGCTGCTTTCCCCAAATCAACATACCTATTGATGCTAATGCTCGTTTCCCTCTCAACATCAGAAAATTTCTGAATTTGTGACAAAAACCCCCTCCTGCCGTCCTGCACCATGAATCAAACTCATAAATCCTAAATGGGCACCACAAATTTGACATGTTCATCCATCAAAAGATCAAAACTTTCATACAATTTGAAAAGAAGAAAGAAAAGGATAGGTGACAAAGTGATGAAAAGAAAGATGAATTGAAAGAACTGTACTCTGGCATGCGTGGTGTCGATTCCATGAGAATCCAATGCGTCATGCAATACCAACTTGAGCTCGGCGGCTGAGAATGGAGTCCGGGAATCGCCGCCGCCACAGCAGACCTTGAGAACTGCCCGGCGGCAGCTGACCGACGGCTTGGAAGGAAAAGGAATGGCCTTTACGAAAGAAGACCTCGGGATCGTCCATGGAGATGTCAACGAAGATGACGATTGTGCAGTTAACGAACTCATCATCACCAATTTTGAAGAAGAAACATAAACGAGAGATTTTATTGATTTTGTTGATTATTATATATATATTGAACGGACAGAAAAAGATCTCAACAACTTGGAAAAGGTGTTGTCGTGAAATTTAGAAAATTATTTAATCAGAAAGGTTGGGTTTTTGTTGAAGATGATCTTTCGCTCTCACAAGATGATGAAGCATCTCGATATTTTTCGTATCTGACATGAGCAAATATCCCTCTAGCTGACAGTGAAACAATGAGAAGAGTACAAGTGGAAATAATTGGTCTTTGATAAACAGGGCATGTCCTGTCGAGTCTAAATTTTCTTATCTAATAAATCTTAAATTTTATATTTATTTATATAGAACTCACACAAAATTTATAAAAAAATAAATAAATAATAAAAATTTATTTAATATAATAAAATACTATAAAATTAAACAAAAGATATTTATTTGTGTCCAGATCTGCTTGACGGTGGTTGTGGCAGCCAGTTGTTCCTATCAACCCGTACAAGATTTGGATTTGTTTTTTCCATACTACAGAAGAAGAACAAAAGGCATATGCTTTCTTTCGATTAGGAGTGACAATGACTCAGATTCAGACATTTTAATCTGAGAAAAGCTTAACAAGTCTGTGTTCTAATTTGATTAAACTTCAAGCAATGAGTCTGAGTTTAATTATTTTCAAATTTTATGTCAAATTGGCCGATCCAATCTAATTACATTAAATTAAGATTTTAAAGAATCGAATTAAATTGACTTGAATTAATTCACTCAAACCTCAAATCACATTATTTGATTGAGTTTCAAATAATGTGATTGGAGCCATAAGGATTTTTGAGGGAAATAGCTTGAAAAGTAACATAAATACAAAAAGAAAGCCATAAATTGTATTATGTGATTGGGCTGCAGTTCTCAACAATCAGATTATTTTAGCACTAAATGGAAGCACAATACCCTGAAAAAAATCAGGAAAGTGCATCATATTAACTAGAGTTGAGTAGTTGCTTTTTGCTGCTACACGGTTTTATATGTACAGTTCATTCCAAGCTGCCTGGACTCTGGAGCCTTTTTCCAATGGAACAAGAACTCCATACCATGTTGCCTGAAGCCTTTTTCCAATGGTAACAGGGACTCCGTACCAAGTAGTTTGGATTCTTCTTGGGGTTGTCTCAAGGATAGGCCTGTTCACCACCAACATAAGTTGCCTCAACATCTGCAGATCCTTCTGCTGAAAATTCATCCCAAGAACTGGTAGATAAGACCACAAAGTCTGCCAGTTTCCCGGGAGACAATGAACCCAATTCGTGATCAAGAAAGCACGAACGAGCAGCCAAAATAGTGTGCCTGCCCCCAAATTGCCATGGACACAGCAAAGACTTAGCATGGATAAGCAAACACTGACGACGGTGTAGCAAAAACAAGAAAAGAAAATGACAGAAGATTATTGTTTCCTTTTCCAGGGAAACATTTCACTTGAAAGGTATTCAGCTTACGCTATTAACGCGTCCTTCAGTAGCAGGCGTTCAGAAGGAATCCACGGAGTTTCCCAACCAGGAGGTATTCTTTTCATCGCTGTTTGGATGCTTCGTAATGGATTGATATCTGCAACCTGTAGCAACACTCTCCATGTGTGATTCTGGCAGTGTAAGCTAAGCCATCAGTTATTTCAAAAGCTGATCAATGCTCAAACCATACCGGCCAGTCTGAACCCAGTGCCAATTGAGCATTGCTAGCTAAAAGTGAATCAAACAGATAAGATTCCCCTAACGCTCTATCCAACCCAAGCTTCTTCTCAGCAGAATCAGCATCATCCAGGAGATGCTGGGGCTGCGCATAACAAACAGTATGCATGCTAAGAAACAGTAAATAAAAGGGAACGTTATTTTATCATATGATGAGGACAAGTAGAGGGGAAAATGGCTTTTTAAGGCTTAGATAGGCATGATTAAGAGGATGACATAAACACGATATAGAGTCAATACACAGCCTTGACTTTGGTACAGATATGATACAGAGAACAATCAATCTTTCTCTTATCTCATTCTCATTTTCTTTTCTGGCTAGTCCATGTAAGTTTTGTTAAGCTCTTCTTTCTAAAACTTTGTACATATCAGGATTCCACGAAATATAGCATTGAAAAGGAGAGAATAAGTTCAAAATGTTCACTAAATATATCAAGCTGTTAGGAATTTGAGGACACCAAGAATGAAAGCTTGGATCCAGTTCATTATCCCCACAAACTGTCAAAAGTTAAGATGGCATTTCTGAAGAAATGGCTTGGGTTTAAAGAACCTGTACTGAAGCGAAAATCCCTTGCTCGCCAAATCGGCCAACTGTTCCATTTGCTAAATGCTGGGCATGCTCAATCTGAGAGCAAGCATTTTTCTCCATCACGAAAATCAAAGTACAAAGATAATAACTACTGAAACTAAAGTTCTGATTCAGAAGGGACAAGAAATGTTGTCCATTTTATGTTAAGCATTGAGCTTTACCCTAAATCTTCTATCCCGCCCTCCATTAGTTGAAACAACAGATTTATAGATATCGAGGACCACATCATTTGCTTTATCACCAATAGCATGGATAGCAACCTGAAACAAACTTAGCTTACGGACCAATAGAGATGTACCAAACAATCTCACAAAATTTATGACATAGTTTGCAAACGCCTGTAGTTCAATGAAAGCCCTGGAATAAGATAAGAATGAACCTGAAGTCCAGATCTGTCTGATGCTGCAGTCATATTGAGAAGCACTTCAGGATCTGTCACTTGTAAGCCATAATTGTGAGGCTCATCAAGGTATGGCTGTGAAATAGGCAAACTAGTTATTTGACAAAATGTAAAGGAAACAGGAGAATAAAAAGGAAAGCTGGTTGAAGTTACAGCCACAAACAGATACATAAATTGAACCTGGTGTGGAGCTATAAAGCCTATCCATTCAGTCAGATACAAATGTTTGAACCACTCAATAATCTAAACCTAGCACTTAATTGATCTATAGATGTCGTAGGCACATTGGCCCTAACCTCATAAAAAAGTGCACTGTTAGAACCTAAAGATCCATCAGCAAATGCCTTAACACCACCCAAGTAAATCCAGTTACTCAGTGCATGGCCTGTTTTCTTGAGATCCTGGGAAAGTTTACAAGATTTTGTCAAGTGCCTTGACAAGAAGTAAAACGTAGAAGGATAACCATATCTTACAAAACTAATAAAGTAACAAATATTTGAACACTCATCTTAAAGGTTAATGACTAGATATCATAATATCACAGGAAATTCAAGAAATATTACGAGTAATCGTGGCCATGTTTCCATTGGAAAAAATAGGCAAACCCTGAACTTCATTTTTCCCGAGGAATCGGCCCATTGATACACATCTGTGGAAGTATCAAAAAGAGTGATAATCAAAGATGAATATGCACACATTGTATGGCAGCAGCTTCTTTTTAGGAACCATATTCAGTATTGTTTAAAGAGAACTTCTGTGTAAGCTGGAAAAGAAATGGACAAAACCTTGGAACCTAAAAAATGAATCATCTTCAGGTTTTTCCCAGACGAAACTGAGCCAAGCAATAAAAGTCAAATTTTAAGTTTGATGGACATTGCTTTATAGAACAGTGCAAAGGCTGGCTCTCTTTAAAATCTCAACTTCAATTTTATGTAATTCGTATATCTTATCATCATTAAGTTTCTCACTAGAAGTATATTCCAAAATGGAAATAAATTGATACATTTCAAACAAAATACAACATCATCAAAATAGTGAAAGGAAACCTGAAAGATCTTCCCAAGAATGCTCTGTCGATGACCCAGGAAAGTACCTTCCAAAATCAACAACAGTAGTTACGCCCCTCATTAAGGCAAGCTTGGTAGCTCTAAGCAAGGCTTCCCTTCTTTCATCAATCGAAACCTCCGGAATCCAAGGAAGGATCAATTTCATGGCAGCATCGATTAACAATCCGGTAGGTTCTGCATGATGATGGTCATGAAATCTAATTTCAGATTGAAGTAGTGTAAGCATACTGGATTCTGTGACCATCAATGTGCAGTAATCATGCAGAAGAAGTTACTGTGCAATCCGGGATAAGGATTGACTAAACAGTTTGTAATTAAAACATAAAGCCATCACCTCCTTGAGCAGATCTCATAATAGTTCCACTATCTGGATTTTCAGATGATGAATTGATCCCAGCAACCTTTAGTGCCAGCGAATTAGCCAAGCCCATATGGCCATCCACCCTATTCAACCAAACCTGGACAGCAAGATGACCTTATTAACGAACTTAAGATAGCGAAAGCTAAAATTATACAGGCAGCAAGTCTCCATATAAGTTAAATGCCTCCTACAGGATTGTCTGGCGTAATATCATCAACCCAAGAAGCCATCGGTAATTCTCCTCCCCATAGATCATTATTCCATCCACCACCCAACACCCAGGAACCGTGTCTCAAATCTGAGAAAGGTTTTATACATGAAAATTGGTTGTAACACTCAAAACATCTATGACTGAACTATAATAATCAACAGAAACTTTTTTCTTTCAAATCACGTATTCGTGGTTTATGACTAATAAGTGATTCATGCACCTATAAACATGTAGAGGGCTTATTATCAGGCTTAATATCAAAGCCAATAAGTTCGAAAGCCTAATCACGGGGACATTTAATTGTAGATGGTATAGTCAATCTTTACTGTCAGCATAAGCAAAGAGTAACTATCAGCCATATCCTACAGAATGTCCCAACATGTTGATATTTGAACAAGAGTGATCCGCAATGACAGTGAAGTCTAAAGTTCCGGAAACAACGTGATAACTATAACACAAAATACATTCACATAAAAGAGCTGTAAGGTTACTTTTTACTGCTTCTTTGACCATCCTCACAAACTCATCTTTCTGTCTCACTCCATGTAGCTCCACTTGCGCCATCTGTTCCATTTAAGCAATATAGTAATAATCTCAAAAATTAGAAGAAACAACACAACTTTTCCTTCAAAAGAAAAGAAAAGGTGGAAGAAAAATATTCACAGATCATGTTCTCGAGCAGTATTAAACAGAATGGCAGATCAAAGGCATCTGAACTATATATACCTGAAGTCCACCAGAAATCAAGTGGACATGGGAATCAATAAATCCAGGAACCACAACTTTTCCTTCAAGATTCAACACTTTAGTTCCATTTCCCACCAAATCCTGAAAATTGGTTTTCACTTAGTAAAGTACCAAAAAGACCGAGCATTTAAGTACACGACAAGCGTAAACAACAATTGCCCACATTTAAGAAAATCTGCAAACACTAACAAAAGAAAGGAAACCGAAGAATCAAGAACGTAACCAGAAACATGAAAATGGTGAACCTGAAGAGAGGAATAGTTGCCAAGACGGAGAATTCTGCCTCCTCGCACGGCCATGGAATCGGCGAAAGGTAGAGAAGCATCGCTGGTGAACAAAACCCCATTCTTTACCAACAAATCGGCCTCAAGTTCCATTGATTTTAACGTCGATGATCTCTTTAACCAATCTTAAAACAACCCAAAAAAAAGAAGCATCACCGCAATGAATTTGCATGTAGTGCAAGTAGAACCCGTAAAGTAAAGGATACTTACGTTTGCTTGGGTTGTGAAGCCAGAGAATGGCGAAGGCAAGAACTAGAGTTGCCGATAAGGTGACAAAGAGATTCATGGCAGCGACGAATCTCTCTGCGTAGATTCTCCAACACAAGACAGCTTGTGCTTATGCTGTCATTGGCAGAGAATCTTTCAAAGGTCCGGTCTTTAAAGACAATCAACCAAATTCCCACGGGGAGTAACGGTAAAATGGAAAGGTAAATTTCTCTTGTATGATTAATTAACTTATAAAAGAAAATAAAGTAAAGGCAAGTAAAGAGAGGAAAATTAAACCTCAAAATTTTTTTCTTAATAAAAAAAAATTCGTCCAAAAGTTGATAGAAATGAAGGAAATTAAAAAGATTGACACAATTTTATCAAAAATATCTTTTTAAAATACCTCTTTATAAAAGACTATTTTTCTCCTATTCTATTGTCTTCTACTTTTTTTTCTCCTGCAGTCTCCCGACGTTTTCTTCTTCTCCCACAGCCACTAGGTATGTTCTCAATCTCGATCTTCAATTTACATATTTTTTTAGCTAGCTATTATTGCACTCATGGTTGCTGAAGAGGAATTTTTACAAACAGTTATATGCATGGGCAGATTTGTCAAATTTATATATTATTACATAATTTCCATTCTTTTCTATCTATATATCCAAACAATGGAAATTCTATTTCCTCTCACTTATTTTAAGAAACTCTAATCCAAACGAAGGAAATTAAATTTCACTTCTTTTCCTTTCCTTTCATTTCCTCATTTAAATTTACTCTCGTTTTCTTTACATCTTAGATTTCCATACACAGTTTAAGTTTTTGATTTAGTTCATGCTTATAAATGTTAGAAAAAAAAAACTGGCCAGCTGGTTTTCCCTAAGCCGTAAGAAAAAATTGTAACTTTATCTTCTTCATCTTCTTCTTTGATTTCTAAATTTTTAGAGTTTATATTCAAATAAACTTCATCTTTTTAACTTAAGTTTTGTTCAATCTCGGAAATGTTTCATGTCTATTCAAACTCTTCCTCTTTAAAAAATCCTTACATTCGTACTTTTGTTCAACCTATTCAATAACTGTTAAGATATTGGTGATTATCTTAAAGATAAAATCCCTGGAATAGTTGTTGTGCAATTAGAAATTATAATGTGATTATAATTATGAGATTTAAATTGCAATTTTGTATTATTCCTAAAATGTTCCTAATCATAGTTTCATCAAGACGGGATATTGATGAAATGGTTAGACTAGCACATATTTGTTTCTTTCTTATGAAGAAAGTAACCGATCTCATAGATTAAAGTATGGATATAATTAAACAAATATGTAGGTGCTTATTAGAGAATAAGTTCACTAAACTGACCCAATTATGAGGATCCCAAATGAGATTATCTCATTATGATGATTGTATAATTGATCCTTAGACTTGAGATTACCAAAGTTATCTCATATAGGAATTACTATGTTTTGATGCTACTTATATTCTATTCTTGGAATAGTTCAATTCAGTAGTTATTGGATAAAGTATGAACTAGAGAGATAGTTGAGTAAATCAATAAAGAATTCAGTGTCTTAAAGTAATTAGGAAGAATGTTCTACTATTCTTGAATAGTAATAATTTTGGGAATCTCTGGCTAAAGTAAATTGAAATTTGGAAAAGTTCTTTTCAAATATCAATTATAAATCATTTACTAATTAGTAAGAACAAATATGATTGGATTATTTAGAGTAGACACGAATTCCATACTCTAATTCTAATTGGAACATTAGATGATGAAATGATTAATTTATACAAGATAACCATGCATAGATAGGTTAAGTCAAACCACTTTCACATTCTTAATATTTGGGTGGTCATGACATGTTGCTAGACGTCAATCATGATCTATAATTATAAATTGTTTAATTAGGGAATTAAAGATAAATTAAAAGGAGTTTAATTAAAGATAAATTAAAAGGAGTTTTAATCCTTTTAATTTATCTGATTCTAATTATGAATTGTAATTATAATTTATAATTATTGTCAACATATTAGGAACCTAATGAGTCACACATAAAAGGTCTATAAAGGAGAAAGTGAAATTTAAATTAAGTTGGACTTAATTGAGAAGTTTTGGAGACTTTAAGGGTCAATATGTAACATTTGATCTTTTAAGGATTTATTAATAATTATAATTAAAGTTTGACTTTAGTTGTAATTTTAATAAAATCCTAGGATATGAAAAATAAGATTTTTCATATAAAAGGAAAAATTAGAAAAATGGATGCTAGCACTTCTTACAATTTTTCCTGCCAAATTCGATTTGAATTTTTCTCTGAATAGATATGTGGATACCATTAGAGGCCAGACGATTGAACGACTTGTGGAATTAACAGTTTCAGAGAAACAAAAAATTGTATCGGGAATCGGAACAGGTTCGTATAGCTTTATCTATTTCTTGATTTATGTTTCTAATTTAATTTTGTTAAAGTTGAATTAGATTTGATCTTGCATATTTTTCCCAATAGTGGTATCAGAGCTACCTTTAACAGTTTTATTTTGGTCCATAAGCTTGATTAGATTTTGATTTGGTTTTAATATGCAAAAGTTGTATATTTTAAGTTGAATATGTTTTTGTTAGTGATCTGAAAATGTGAATTTTGGAAAGCTGATGTGGTTCTCCATGTATACTGAATAGATAAGAGTTTTTGCTATTTGCAGTTCACTTTCGTTCATGATCTAAGTGATTAATAATTTTCTAAAAATTATGTTTTTCATGTTCATCCGAAAGTATTTCTACATATGGTAGGACTTGTTTAATCCCTTAAATGGACTGCTGTTAAAGCTTACGTTTTTTGTTTTTGGAAAGATGTAAAAGTATGCATTTGTTTTTGGAAATTTTTTGTGTTACTAGAAATTTGAAAATGTTTCATGTGTTTCTGGAAATATGGATTGCGTTTCCCCTGTGTCTGGAAACAGTGTAAACGTTTGTATGTGTTTCTATCAGTTTCTGGAGATTTTCCAATTTTCTGGAAATCTGGAAAGAGTTTCCTATGTTTCTGGGAAAGATTTTATTTTGATCTTTGTTTCAATTTTTTTCCACTTGTTTGATGTTTCCGATGCTAACGAAGAGTTACATGCATTTTTTGAACAGATGAAGAGTTGCTTGCATGTGTTTTTAATAAACAATGAAATCGTCAAATTTTAGTTGTTGGACCCCGAAAGTTTTTCAGTTATTATCAATTTATTAGTTTAATGATTCAGTTATGTTACGTTTGTTTGTTTGGTTGTTTAGTTTTTTTTTAATTGGGTCATTAAGTCTAGTAAGCATCAAAAGAGATTAGGAATTGTTGGAATTAAATTATAAATGTAGTAAGAATGCATGAGGGGTAATCTTGGTAGATCACTTAAACTTTTAAGTTTTAAGGCTTATGTTGGAGGGCATAAGGGTCATTGTGTAATTATTAAGAGTAGAAATTAGAAGAAATGTTGTGAATGAGGGAGAGAAGAAGAGAGCATCGTGGAAGGAGAGGAAAAGTAGAGAAAAGAAGAACTTGAAGACTTTGAGCCTAAAACAAGTAAGTATGAGCTTTAACCCTTCTTGATTATTGAATGAACCATGTTTAATGATAGTTAGAAGTGAAAATGAAGTGGAACGTGTGAAGTGAGTTGTTGGTGAATGGTGAGTAATGTTGTAATCTTCTAGGGTTAATGATTATGATGTGTTTTATGAGTGATTTTGGGTAGGAATGAGCTTATAAATGAAGTAGGAATGATGATTTTGGGTTAAGATGAGTTATATTTGAAGGATGAGAAGTATAAAGATGAAAAATGTCAAAAAAAAGGTTTCGGGAGGTTTTTGGACTCGCACGTCACGGCGAGCTCTAGCATTCTTGCCACGGCGAGAGTCCATTTTCCTGCACCGATATGTTTGGGTATTTTGGGCATAAATTTTGATGTAGATGTCCAAATTGAGTGATTTTTGATTCATTGTAAACTAGAGACATAGGGATATAAGTTTTATGAAGAAATGAACTTTTGATTCAGTCTCTAAAGATCTCAAATTTTGGTTGGAAGTTGACTATGGATTATAGTTTCAGCATAAGGATAGTCCCCCCATGTTTGGGGTATAACTTCCATGTTTTTGAACCAAATAGAATGAGTTTGGTGTCGTTAGGAACTTAAGACAATGAAGAACATTTTTATAGAAGGAAGTATTACCAAATGTCTTTATTTATCTGATCATAACGATCATGGAAAAGTTGATCCGAGAGTTTAAGTTCTGAAAGGGTTATAGTTCAATTTTAGAACTTTTGATTTTCGAAGCTTTATGAATTTCCTTTGAATGTTGTTTGAATGAAAACTTGGTTTGTTATAGGAAATCAAGCAGACCCGATCCAAGAGCAAGAGGAAAGGCAACGTTGAACTTGGATTATCTAGCGATATTTGGTGGGTTATTTATAGTTTTTGTGTATGGGCAAATTTTCTTGCTTGCTTGCATGTTGTATGTTAAATTACTTGTTTTGAATTATGGAAATTGTTGAAAATGCATTGTGATTGTGATCATGTATTGCCTTGAAAAATATCATGTCATTTTGTATGAATGAAAAAGAATGAGAAAGCATGATGAGCATGAAAAGTACGAATGTGTACGAAATGAGTTAAGCATTGAAATTTGATTGTGTTTGGGCAAGAGAGGAACGTTTCGTTAGTCACGTGCACATCGACATATAACTTTCTCCCGGCTGCCCGCTTGAGGCCACGAGATCCTGAGAAATCGGACTTGTTTTGTTCACGGTATAAACTTCGGTTTCTCCGTTTTGTTCCACGGAACTCTCGAGCAATTTGTTGTGCATTTCATTATTGATTTGTTAAGCATGATGCATAATTAATTGTTATGTTATGATGAAGAAAATTTCATGACATGTTCTTTGTGATGACATTTTGGTAGCTATAACATTGTGAGTCAATTGTTAAGTATTGAATTGTTATATATATTTATTTATATATGCTTGAGTGTGTGGCTCGTTGCCAATGGCTATAAATGTATAAGCCACTGAGCTTCGCAACTCACCCCATTACCTTCCACTCCTCAGGTGTAGAACGAGAAGATCGTTGATCCTTGCAAGGCATCGGAAACTCTAAGATAGTTAGAGACTTTTGTACTAAGTTAGTGATTTTGGTCAGCTTTACAAGCATATCAACATCGAGCATCCTTATTTATTTTGTGTTAAGCTTTGATATGTATGATGTAATGTTAGCAAAGTTTGTTCAATCTCTTTGAAATTGTAATTATATGAAGAATTGAAGTTTCTTTTGTGTATGAGTATGCTAAGCTTGTTGTTAGATGTGAATGTATGTGTTTGTTTGAATGGTTGGATGTTGGATGTCGGAATTTTAAATTTTGAAATTTTCTCCGCGACGAACTTCAAATGGTTCTCCGCGGCGAACCTATTTTTCGCCGCGACGAACCTATATTTTCACCGCGGCGAACTTCTTGTTGCCAGTCGAAGATTGTTTTATTGAAAATCCTTTCTGCTTTTATTTCATACGACTGTCCCAACGGATCACCCCGGGTTCAGCCTTGGGGGTCGGGGCATGGGCCTAACACTCTTCGATTTCTGGAAGCGATAGTTGGGCTTCGAAAATGGGGTCCAACACCACTAGTCACTACTCTTCTAATGACAATGCATATCGACCAATCACGACAGTTAAAGTATATGCTAAAGTTGTCATGGATTCTTCTAGTCAATTAACTCTCTAATTATGACTATATAGTCTTAAAAGTAATAGAAAAAAGAGAAAGTTTTTATTTGTTTATTTATTCTCTCTCTCATTTTGTTGAAAAGTTAAAAATAAGCAAGAAACAAGAAAACTTAAAAATAAACATGCAAATAAAAAGAAATGTGAAAATGTAAAGCAAAGAAATTAACTTCCT
>JANZLX010000005.1:1858389-1892971 GCA_025531955.1 Erythroxylum orinocense | reverse complement strand
TCTTACCATTAGAATGGGGTAATCCCTCTATGAAGTCCATTGTGATGTCGTCCCAAACTTGACATGGAATTTGAAGAGGCTAGAGGAGGCCGGCAAGAACTAGCGACTCAGCTTTATTCTTTTGACATACTATGCAAGCTTAAACATATCGGTGGAAATATTTATGCATTGAGGGCCAATAAAACTGTTGTGCCAACCTTTTTTAGGTTCGAAGAACTCCTGAATGACCACCATATGGCGAATTATAAAAATACTGCAATAAGTGGCCAACCAAGTATGATTTAAGAGGAACAACTCAATTTTTGAAACATACCAGGACATTACGCCATTTGTATGAGGTTGTCGGACTGTCACTTGTAAGGCTCGCAATCTCTTTCATGTAGGGATCATTGGTGGCTTCATTCTTGATTTCCTCCCAAAGTGTAGCTTTTGGAGTAAAAAGTGCATTACGGCTTGGGTTGCCTACTACTCAATATAATGCATTTGCGGCTGAATTTTTCCTTCCTGGCTTGTAAGTAATTTCATAGTCATTACCCGTCAGCTTTGTGACCCATTTCTATTGCTCTGGTGTAGTGATACGCTGCTCCAATAGATGTTTTAGACTCTTCTGATCAGTTCGTATGTAGAATTTACGACCCAGCAGGTACGGTCGTCATGTTTGAATTGCATGGACAATGGCCAGCATTTCCTTTGCATAGACAAACCAAGATTGCTTAGTGACTCCAAGGGCTCGACTCATGAAAGCTACAAGTTTTCCTTGTTGTGTTAGAATTGCCTCAATTCCACTTCCCGATGCATTGGTCTCAACGGTAAAGGGTGCTTTGAAGCTAGGCACTGCAAGGGTAGGGGTTGACGTCATGGCCTGTTTTAATTCTTCAAATGCAGTATTGGCCTCGTCTGTCCACAAAAATTGGCCCTATTTCAACAAATTGGTAAGCGGTTGTGCTATGACTCTATAATTTCTAACGAACTTCTGATAGTAGCTAGTGAGTCCTAGAAATCCACGGAGATCAGTTACATTATTGGGTCTAGGCCACCTAATCATGGCTTCAATCTTCTTCTGATATACTTTAATATCTTAGGAAGTAATTATATGACCCAAATATTCAAGTTCCTGTTGACCAAACTCACATTTGTTGATCTTGACAAAAAGTTGTTGTTGTCTAATTACTTCAAGGATTGTCCTGACATGCTCTAGACGTTGTGACCAAACTCGGCTATAAATCAGTATATCGTCAAAACAAACTAGCACAAACTTTCTTAAATATGGGCTAAATATGGAATTCGTGAGTGATTGAAAGGTCCAAGGAGCATTGCATAGCCCGGGCATGACTAAATACTCATAGTGGCCATTATGTGTCCGAAAAGTTGTTTTTGTGTATGTCGGGTTGATAAACTCGTACTTGATGGTAGCCAGCTCGAAGGTCAAGTTTTGTGAAGTAAACAACCTCATGGAGCTCATCAAGCATGTCTTTGATAGTTAGAATGGGAAATTTGTCCTTGACCGTATTTTCATTTAGAGCCCTGTAATCCGTGCAAAACTGTCATGTCCCGTCTTTCTTCCTTACAAGTAGAACTGTGGAAGAGAATGGGCTTGTAATATGACGAATCAACCCCGATTGTAGCATCTCCTAAACATGTTTCTTTATCTTGTTCTTTTGAAAGTGTGCATTATCTATAAGGCTAAATGTTATCAGGTTCTATCCCTTCCTTCAAGACTATCTGATGCTCTACATTCTGTCTTAATGGAAGTTGTTGGGGTTTAGCAAACACATCTTGAAAGTTTGTCAATAGAAATTCCATATCAGTTGGAATTTTTGTGTTATGGTCACTGAAATGTTTTTGCGAAAATATGGCATATATCGTATTCCCTCCGCGTATTTCCTTTGCAATGGTGTTGTGATTGACAACTTGGATTGGTTTATGAGGCACTCCTTGTAGCCTTTGGCTTCGATTGTCTTGCACAAAGTCCATAGTTAACCTCTTCCAATCGACCGCCGTTCCTAGTTGTTGGAACCTTTGTATGCCCAAAACAATGTCTAAACCACCCAAAGGCAATGCATAGAGAGTTAGAGAGAATGGAATACCTAGTAGCAGGACGGGTACATTTTAAAATCGACCCTCACATCGTAAAGGAGCCCCGTTTGCCACTCGAACCTTGATGGCTTGGTGGGTATCACTGGTAGCCTCAATACTTCTACCGCCTTGTTGCTAATGAAATTATGGGTAGAGCCACTGTCTATGAGGCCCATTAAATCTTGATTTTCGACCCGAGCTGTCACTCTCATCATCTGATTGATTGTCTAATCAGTCAACGCGTGAAGGGAAATCTTGAGTTCATTGTTATCTTCCTGCGTTGCCGACGTTTAGCCATCATCGTCCTCCAAATCACCCTCGAGGAGTAGTAGTTGCGATTTCTTACATCGATGGCCCAGAGTGAAACGTTTGTCGCAATTAAAGCATAATCCTTGGGCTTGTCGCTTTTGCATCTCTTCCCATGAAATTCTCTTCACCGGCGTGTTTGGTTTTGCTTGACTTGGGGAATATTCAATTGGGGGTCTCACCGGTGACCTTATCGTCCCCTTTTTGTCTCAACAACTGTTCATCCTTCATTTGGGCCAGGCTAATAGCCTCTTTCAAAGATTTGGGCCAAAACATCCTAATGCCATCAACGATCTATTGTTGGAGACCACCAATAAAAGTGTCAATTAAGTCCTTCTGAGTCCAGCCTTGAACCCTGTTCCCTAATTTTTCAAATTCTTGCTGATATTCCCTTAAGGATCCAATTTGTCGAATTTTTTATAATGCTTCATCAAATCCTCACATCCTGTTAGGTCAAATCGGCTCCATAATTTGGATTGAAAATCACCCCACGACACCTGCTGCCCTTCATCTTGGTATGTCTTGCGAAGCCATTACCACCATTGATTCACCTCGCCTTCAAGGTGGAAGGAGACAAGAGGAACCTTTTCTGAACTTGGTGTATCTTGATATTCGAAAAATTGCTCCACTCAACTAAACCATTCAGTGGGGTCACCTCCAGAAAATCTTGAGAATTCAAGCCATGCGAGTTTGGAGGAGAACATGTGGCATCCCTCCTCCTAAACCCTTTTGTCCCCTTTTGGATGTTTGTGGGTCGACCATGGGAAATACTAGCAGACCCTTCTTTTTTTAGAAAGGACTACATCAACCGAGCAATCGCTTCTTCCATTGAACGAAGCTTATCAACAAGGTCTTGCTCTATTCGGCTCACTCCATCTTGCAAATTGCCTAGACTTGCTTCAAGATTCTTGATTCGTTCTTTGTTTGTCGACATGACTTTGATACCAAAGTTGGGGTCCCAGTCAGAGAGATGTTAAGAACAAGTGAAAAGAGAGAGATATGCAAATATTATGCTTTTAGTGAGAATGAACTAATGATTTAATTGATAAAAAACTGTTGTCCACATTGTTGAGATATCACGATACAAGTAGATGGTGTAAATCATGCAATATAGGAAACATGGGTAAACCTTTTTTCTTTAATTTATTGCTTGCAATTCAGTCAATCTAGTTGTTTAGTGGGTCATGTTACTCATTAGCCATTAGTGGAGTAACTTTAGTATTTAGAATTCCTTGTAGTTAGGACTAAGGTGATTGCTGCAGACTTTGTATTTAAACGTTTCAATTGTCAATGTTAGGGGGGGTGGGGTTAGGGGGTGGGGGATTTTTAGCGTCAACTTAAGTTACTAGTTTATTCTCACAAAAAGTAGAATTTTTACACATTTGCTCCTGCATATTTGCTTTTCTCTTTTCATTTATTCTAACAGGTTTTGATTGGGATCTATCAATTGGTATAAGAGCCATGTTATTGAACAAAGAATGAATAAAGAATCTTGAAACAAGTCTAGGCAATTTGCACGACAGAATGAGCCGAATGGAGCAAGCTCTGGCTGATAATCTTCGTTCAATGGAAGACGCAATTACTCGGTTATCTGATGTAGTCCTTTCTCAAAGGGAAGGATCTGCTAGCAATTCCTGTGGTCGACCCACAAACACCTAAGAAGGAATCAAAGGGGCTGTAAAGGAGGGACGCCATATGTTCTCTTTTAAACTCGCAAGGCTTGAATATATGAGATTTGCCAACAGTGACCCCACTGAATAGTTTAGTCATGTGGAGCAATTTTTTGAATATCAAGAAACTCTGAACTTGCAAAAAGTTCCTTTAGCCTGCTTCCACCTTGAAAGTGAGGCAAACCAATGGTGGCAATGGCTTCGCAAGACATACATTGACGAGGGGCAACAGGTGACCTGGGAAAATTTTCAGTCAGAACTTTGGACTAGGTTCGGGCCAATGGAATATGATGATTTCGACGAGGCACTTTCTAAAATCCAATAAACAGGAACCTTGTGGGATTATCAAAGAGAATTTGAACAATTGGGAAAGGGACTAGTAGGAACATTCATAGGAGGGTTGAGACCTGAAATTGCAGATGACATATGTGATATGTATGTTCAAACCCAAAACATTGAAGGAGGCTATAAATTTGGCGCGAATAAGAGACGAGCAATTAATTAGGGAACAAAAGTTTGTTCAACCTCCACGGCTTGTGCCTACAACAAAACAATTGTCCTAGGAAGAAATACAAAAGAGGCATGCACAAGGGCTTTTCTTCCATTTTAATAAAAAATTTACGCCTGGACACAGGTGCAAGGATCATCAATTGCTTTTGTTGGAAGGAGACAATTCAAACAATGAGGAGGATATTGTTGAAAGGCATGAAAGTCGAGCTACAGTTAACTTTAACCTTGAGGACAAGGTTGCAGTAAAAGGGGAGGGCAATGTTAAGATATCACGATATAAGTAGATCGTGTAAATCATGCAATATGGGAAACATAGGATAAACCTTTTTTCTTCAATTTATTGCTTGTGATTCAATCAATCTAGTTGTTCAGTGGGTCATGTTACCGATTAGCCGATAGTGGAGTACCTTTAGTATTTAGAATTTCTTGTAGTTAAGACTAAGGTGGTTGATGCAGACTTTGTATTTAAACGTTTCAATTGTCAATATTAGTGGGAGATTTTTAACGTCAACTTAAGTTACTGATTTACTCTCACCAAAAATAGAATTTTTGCATATTTGTTCTTGTATATTTTTCTCTTTTCATTTGTTCTAGCAGGTTTTGACTGGGACCTATCACACATCAACTAACCAAAGCTTGTATATATACGAACTGTGCAATCAAAATCCTATCCAAATAAAACTAGAAACTGAAATCTTAATTTAATGGAACTACTAAACACGTTCTGTAATTGAAATCATAATTTAATGGAACTTCTAAAGACTCATAACTAACATAATTGGCATTAGCTGATATTGGACCCACAATCAACAAAAACTTCCTATCTCCTACATCTTGTTTGCTTCACACGTAACATTAGTATTTTAGGTTTCTTCTGCTTATACATGTTGACCTGCAGAGTTCATCAGTGCAATTGATCTAACCATTGAGCTACATTGTTTGGTATATAATGTATGGCTTTGAGCTCTTGTTGCTCCAAGCATTAAAAGTAATTTAGCCATAAAGGAATGAGAGGTGGGGCAAGTTTCACTTCTTCCACTTGTTTTACTGTGTATGGCCACCATGGATTTTGTGACGGGCACGATCTTGTCATTTGGACTTAAAGGGTCTACGCAGCAATGCACAAAGAACGGGTTTGTTATGCATTTTTGTGTGTATACATATTGTTCATGTCGATTATAATATCTAGTTGACTTATGCCATTGATATAAACTAGAGGAGGCAAGGGAGATATAAACTTGCCAATTGTGCAAGTAACGTGATTTGCTAGAACATGAAAGCCTTTGCAAGGGGAAGCAGGAACTTGTTGGAGTCAGCATTTTAACTTTTGTATTTGTGTGGTCAATTCCATTATTAAGAGCCAACAAAATTCCTATATATCAATTAATGCCACCGAACTAACTTTGGCATAAGTTTTTGTTATAATTTAGTTCAGATTCGGTTTAAAATTAACGGATTTGGATTGAGTTTGTGCTTGATATTTTTATTGAATTCAAAGCTTGCACTTAGCTTGAGGTTAACAAGTTGAATCGGGGGATGATAAGTTCAATCGAGTTGGATTCCAATGTTGAACAATTTTGTCCTTCTCCATAAATTGGGCAACTATTAATTGAATTTTTAGTTTTTTAATAACTTATCGATTAAGTTACGTAATTCGATCATAGCAAAGGTAATAAAGTAGCCCAATAAATGATCTTGATTAATGACTCAAAATTTGAGAAAAAAATAGGTTCTAATTAGTATGGACCGGACCCATATTGAGCTTGTGGTAGAAAAGTCCGATATAAAAGTTATATATAAAGGTTAAGGTCTTTTTCAGTTGTTTATGTCATTCGTTAGTATACGGATCTTCTGACTCGTTAATAACGCTTACTTTTAAGAAAACTGAAGAAAAGTGTTAACTGAGTATCGGTGATCGACTTCAGCAAAAGTCCAGCAAAGATTGGAACTCGTTTTAACTTCTAAAACAACTTTGAAATATCATATGAAACTAAAATTAGATATTTCACATTCCCTTCAATTTTAAGACTTTCATGAACAATCCCGAACACATAACGAGACCTATCTTACGTGCTACATTCAAATCTATCATTTGTCGTTACCTCAATTTGTCAATTCAAGTTAAATTCCTAACACTAAGTTGACTTTTGCCGACAGGGCTCTCCCTTGTCATCGTGATAAAACTATAACCATCTAAACTCTCCCTCACGCGCTGTTTCCTGACGGAGTAACCCACCGGAGCTTATTTACTGTACATCTTAATTCCTATCAGGAACACCAACATACATTCACAAATAAAAATTTATTCACATACCCTTCTGATTCTTATACCACTTAATCTAGCTAATGAGACGAGATAGTTTCTTTTGTTGAAGAATGAGCTCTTAGTTTCCTTCTTCTCCTGTACTCATCAACGTCAGACACTGCAAATTTATGCAGTCTTAGCTGCTTCACTCCATCACCAACTGCTGGTACCTAAAGAGTCAATAAAAAATAGAAAAAAAAGGGTCAAACTCATGTTTATATAGTCACATCTTTATATTAGCTTTCACAATTTGTTTTTAATTCAATCAATTATAAAAAGATTAGTATGTGTTTATACACAGAAATGTACAGTTGAGACAAAATAACCGAATTAACTGACGGCTGACTTTTTGGTGCTAAAAGGACAAATGAGATGACACGGACGTGCTGTTAAGAGCGCGTGGCGGATTTAATGTACCCCAAAAATCTAGTGGACTTTTTTTGTGCGACTTCTTTCACCCATGTCTATTATTTTGGATTGCGATCAAAACAACGATTGCCAGAAAACAAAAACCAACAATCATCTCATTCGATTCTTCATGTCATAAACCAATTTTCATTTTGTGTTTCCATTCTGGTGATTCTTTGGTTTTTTGGTTCTGTTCATCATTTCTGTTGGTTTCTTCTGTGTTTGATCCGTTGTTTGGATTTTGGAACATTTCAATCGAGGCAAAAAGACAACCAAGACTCCAACTTTCATTGGCATCACCAATTTGGCAAGAACCCTTTTGCAGATTCTTGGTTTTGAGTGTTCTTTTCATGTTTTTGAACGATGTAATGTTTAATATTTCTTGTAGCTGCTGCAAATTTTGTTTGTTTGTTTGTTTGAAGACTAGGTTTTTTTCCTTTTGGTGCAGAGAAGAAGCTGATCTGTATTAGTTTTCATTCTGGTTTGTCTTCCAACTCGTGAGAGCTTTTTTCCTTTTAGTTCTTCCCTTTGTCTTGGAATGACATGTCTGGATGAATCTGAGGCTGTTGGTTTATGCCCCCGAACTGCTTCTTTGGAACTATTCTTTTTCCTTTCCTTACACACAGGAGGAACAATATCTTACTTGATGAAGATGATGGCGGCTAGTGTTTCGTAATTGGTGCGAGAAATACCATAATGGCAGAGATATCTGCACCACAGGAGAACAATCATGGTAAATTTTGTGTCTCTTATGAACAGAACATGTGTTTTTCTAAGGATGACAGGATACGACTTAAATTGCCTTCCAACATCAAGATAGGTTATGGATTCTTTTAGTTGATCGGATGTGTTTAAACTTGAAATTCTTTTTCTTAAGATCTTGTTTTCTGCAACTTTACCCCCCCTTTTTTTTTCTATAATCATTTATGTTCTCACAATTTCCGAATTGCCAAATTATGATATGTTGAGAAAAAGAACCAAGGTCCTGACATAGGCTTCATTTGTGGCAGGATCAGGGACCTGCCTTCAGGATCTGTTCCAGAAAGAGAGGCATAGTCATAGCAGGAAGGAAAGACAGAAACTTTCTGGTATCTTGTAATCTAATACTGAAACTAGTCATTCCGATTTGATGTTTCGCATATACAAAGTACATGGTTTCATTTTCTCTGGAAAATTTCATTACTTGTTAACCTTCTTTACATTGTCAAGTAGGTCCACAGAGAAAACTGGAGAAATTGCTGAGTCAATCTTGCAACGAGCGTTGTGCAGATTGTGGCTCTCCAGACCCCAAATGGGTGTAAGTTTTCTAACAATTGAACAGGGAAAATTTTCAAAATCATTTGATATCATGTTTCTTGAAATGGACTACTTTTCTGCTAAAATTGCAAGATGAATGATGATGATGATAGATGAGAATGGTGTAACTCAGATGCTTTAAAAATGGTATCTGAACCTTAGGGATTTAGCATTTCCTATTGTTTTTGTTGTTTCCCTTTATGTTTATTAGGCATTAGATTGCTTCTTTAGTTTACTTGCCCCGTTCATCATATAAAAACCACTAGTCAGTCGTTAGTGTCTAACAATCCTAGTTTATCCATTGATACTTGACTTTCTAATGTTGCCTTTTGATTGATCGGTTATCAGGTCAGTAAATCTCGGAGTGTTTATTTGTATAAAGTGCTCCGGAGTTCATCGAAGCCTTGGAGTACACATATCAAAGGTGTGTGTATTGTCTGCTTATCATGTCTGAATTACATATCAGAACTGTCGTCCTCACTTCATGTAATGTGAACCTAACAATGCATTAGTTTTCATCTGCTTGAATGGTTATCAGGTGTCTAAGTTTCTTATTTATTTCTAGTTCAGCCTAAGTATCTTGCTGATTATGAAGATTGTCCTTGATGGTATATTCTTTTCTAATGGTCTTTCTCCTTCTGAGGAAAGTTGTTCAACAATTGGTCTAACTCATGCCAGGTTCTATCAGCTAAGTTAGATGATTGGACAGATGAACAAGTTAATAGCTTGATGGAATTGGGAGGCAATAATGTAGTAAACATGAAGTATGAAGCTTGCATTCCAGATGATTATAGAAAACCAAAACCGGATGCCTCAATCGATGAGCGTGTTGATTTTATTAGGTGCTGTAAAAAGTTTGCTAATACCTTTTCAAGAAATCTGTACCATTCTGATACCTTATTCCACTCTCGGGATATGCAGAAAGAAGTATGAACAGCTACAGTTTACAAACACTGATGAACCGATGCTCTGCATTTATCCAGCAAGTAGAAATACATCTTCATCCCAAAGTAGTTCTTCAAGCCATACTTCTTCCCGTGATAAGAACCATGATAAACAACCTACCAGGCATCGGATTGGAAGTGCATTCCGCAACAGCTGGGGAAGAAGAGAGTCTGAACACAAGCACCCAAAAAAGACCAATTCTTTGGTAATAATTTCTTGCTTCTTGAAAGCTTATCTAATAGATTGCATTCCACATCTTGTTTTTGTGTTGAGGTACCAAAAGAAGGTCTTTAAACATAACCTTCTTTCTGAGATTGCATGTATAGAAAGGTAACTTCCGGCACAATGTGAGATTGAATTGATAATTACAATCTTATTTTGATCAATTAAACATTAAATATGGAACAAGTTGAAGCAATCTAGATGCATCATTAATATTGATAAAGTGGAAAATTGGATCCTTTTAGTCCTGAAATTCTCATCGCGGAAAGACGGATAATATAAATTCTGGTACGACTACATTTTACTGATTCATAACATACTGACACGAATGCGATGTATTGATAAAAGACATGTGTCTGTCCTGCTGCGAATATAGCTATATGTGTGTAGTAATGCATAAGTAGACATGTCTGTATAGCTAAGTTTCCCTGAAGGATATAGTGGCAGTTAATACAAGTTAGTGTCAGGTTTACACATATATGATGTGTAGTTCATGTCATTTACTGAATCTCACTGCTTGGAGCATGCTGATTATAGGCTGGCATGGTTGAATTTGTTGGATTAATTAAGGTTAATGTGGTCAAAGGAACCAATCTAGCTGTGAGGGATATGGTGAGCAGTGACCCTTATGTCATCCTTGCACTGGGCCAACAAGTAAGCTTCTTCATATAACTTCAGAGACATTTTAGTTTTGCTCAACTGCAATCAAATAAGAACCACACTCATCTCTTTAATGGTTGTCTATCCGTAATTGTCGCAGTCAGTGAAGACACGTGTCATAAAGAACAACTTGAATCCTGTCTGGAATGAAAGCCTGATGTTGTCAATTCCACAACACATTCCTCCTCTCAAAGTGGTAAGTGGAATGTTCAGTAAGTTGAATGGTTTGTGACTAGAAGGAGAAGCCGACTATTCCTTTGTTACAGATGAACAACCTTATTGACATCAAGTTCTGTCATACATTTCGGAGCTTCTTATTCTTCTTGTCGTGTCAGATATTATCCAAACCTTAATTTTAGTACAGTCATAAATCCTTTTCTGCAAAAGTAGTCCTGCTTGGACCGGCATTCTTGCCTAAAATATAAAGCTTTTCGAGAGATTATATTGGTTCTTAATACAACAATATTCAGCTTTGAAAGATACAGCAAACCACCTGAATTTGTGATCTTGCCAATGTGACCTGTAATATTAACAGAATGATAAAGCTGATGAGTGACCTTGGAGGGAAGGTTCGTGTTTAGTTGAATGCTTATCAACTATGAACAATTCCTCTGTGGTAGCCAGTGGCAGACACCCTTTTGCTTCCGGCTACTTGCTTAATGTTTAATCGTTTGAAAACCTCAATGTTCTGTATCAAATGCAATGTTGCTAGACTACCTTTCTGGTAGACAAAAAGATACATAACTACTTTCAAGTTTTAGCATCTAGATTTGATTGTCACAATTTGTGGTAACCCTGTGCAGCTTGTTTATGATAAGGACACATTCTCGACGGACGACTTCATGGGAGAGGCTGAAATTGACATTCAACCTTTGGTTTCTGCTGCCAAAGCCTATGAAAATTCTTCGATCGTGGAGCCAATGCAGCTCAGAAAGTGGGTAGCAAGCAAAGATAGTACTCTTATGAAAGATGGTATTATCACCCTAGAAGATGGAACGGTGAAACAAGATGTCAGTCTCAGCCTACAGAATGTTGAAAGGGGGGTGCTGGAGATTGAACTTGAATGTGTTCCTCTTACTCAATAGCTAGCAAAATAGTTGTTTTCAGAAATCATAACTAAGATTTCCCCTTTCTGATACAATCTCCGCAGTGCCTCAAGAGTGGAAGATCAATGATTTTACCGTCAGAAAAGGAAATGCTTAGCCGTGTATTGTTGAACAATACTGTACTGTGGCATACTGGGACTTCCATTGATGACTTTGTGAATATCTGTTATTTTGTTGTTAACAATCACGAGCTCTACCATTTTGCAAGCCAATTTTAGACCTTAATGTCCCCAAGCTGTACTTGCTCTGACATTTTCACCTGTTTGTAAAGTGATTGTACAACATCTTGTATCTGAAGCCGTCCTGAAGAAACTGACTTCGTTGGACGACGAGAAAATGAAATGATTTGGTACATTAGAACAACGAAAGAGCAGCTTAGAAGTATGTCAAGAATTGATTTAACAATAACATAAAGAAGGTTATAACAGGAACCATACAACGAGATTCTGGTCTCCTGATTTGTCTCCGAGAAGAAGAATATGCATAACCAATCTGTTTCCAGCTACTTTCATGAATCCTGACATATCCTTCAGAATCTGCACATAATAGATAGCTGGCGGACAGGATGAGTCGTGTCAGAGTAAATCAAGGGAGGTTGAGGAAACATACTAATGATCGAAACTCTTTCAATAAATTCTGAGCTTGCATACTACGTGACTTGGTCTAAGGAAAGTTATCTTGAACTTAAATTTTGACCAGTAAGTCCTTACTAAACTGGAAAAAAAGAGAAGGCAAAAAAAAAAAAAAAAAACTACATTTAAGGGCATCTTCTATGTACGATATGCCTAGTTTTGATGATTGAACTCCTTAGTGACTTTATACAGAATTGCAGAATGGTCTGCATGGACATGTCCGCTTATCTTGCCAGCATTATTTTTTAGTACAAAAATCGCAGGCGCCTATTCAATTTTACAAGTGTAGAAAGTAGAAAACAATTTGTTTTTAATTTCATAAATATCAACATCAACAACTCTCACCGCCTGCAAAATGTTTGCCATAACAGTGGCATCCATGGTCGTAATCATATGAATCCAGCATCACCTTTTTAGTTCTTCTGTAAGATCTTATAGAACATGATTAGTTACATGTAAATATCAATAGGCAGCATTTCTGCTTACGTATTTGAGCCATAGGGATGCATACAACCTTTACACATGCATTGAACATATAAGGAGATAAGATAATAGTTTTTCTAACATGATCGAGGACAGAAGATTAGAGCAGAAAACATATATAAGCTTTTCATAGTCTATCATCTGCTCAATGGCAACTTCCTTTTAGTTACATTAAAAACTTGTTATTTACATTCCCATAAGGAGAAACAATCTCCCTGCATAGAATACAACCAGAACACCTCAACCAAAGAGGTGTTTGACATCACAGACTATTATTATCATGATAAACTCCATACAAGAACAAGCATCAGTCACCTAGCTGATGCACAATTTGCAAATGACAAAAGTCCATAACCCAAAAGAGTTTTTTGAATTCAACTCTTAAAATATTATCCACATTCAATACAATAGATCAGGAAGATCAAAACCTAAAACCATGCAAGCTTCTTGCTTACTGAATTCTATAGTTATTTGCCATAAGCTGAAGGTAGTTCAAGAGCAACAATCTGGACACCGAATCAAACCATTTTCATTGCATTCCAAACACCTCTTTCGCACATCTTCATCTTCATCAAACACCTTCCTACTTCCACTACAATTCCCACATGGCACGAACCTCACATCACCACATCCATCACACACAAATCCAGGCTCTCGTCTTGGGAACCTGTCAAGAACCTTAGCCAATTCACCAGTCTCAAACATTAGCTTGATCACATCGGCACCACCAACATAATTTCCCCTTATAAACACCTGTGGCAAGCTCACATTCTTCTGTCCCAAAACACCTTGCAATTCCTTTTTATAAGCTGAATCCATGGACACATCTCTTTCGTCAATCCACACTCTAAACCCCCTAAAGATCATCCTGACAGAATAGCAGTCCTCAAAAGTCCTCCGAATACCATGCAAACTTGTTAAGTAAACTACAATTCGATCCTCAGTACCCGGTAATCGGATTCCACTGTTGTTAAAGGTAAAAGAGAACCGATTGTAATCATGACCCATTGATTTTATTGATCTAAGCTTGTTGCTGAGGGTGCTTGTTTGAGTCTGCAACGGGGGTGGCGATTCATTGGGGACTAAAGTTGGGGACTTTGGCGATTCAAACAAATTGCAGAGTTTTTTGACCTTACCTTTCATTGACTCAAAAGGATTGTATGATCTTGACGAAGGCTGGGAACAGGGTTTCACGGCTGAAGCATGCATTGTGAAAGATCGATTGAACAGAGAGGAACCGGTGACAGGTTTCGTTTTGCCCTGGAATTCCATATTATTTTCCAACTCCGCCATCGGCCCAGACCACCAAACCAACTCAAACCGCAAGAAATTCGGGTTTTCAAGGAAGAAAACCAAAAACAATCACTACCCTTTAAATCAGGGTCGAGAAACAACACAAAAGATTGGAACTTTAACGAGCAGTTCTTCAGAAAACACCCAAAAAAGACGAAGGAGAACTCTCACCGTCGATTACAAAACGATCGGAGGGAAAACCCCGTGGAGGGCTGAAAGTTGGCGTGTATTAGGAGGTGAAAGGAGGGTAAAGATTTCTTGAGCAATAGGGTTTGTTTAAAGGCGTTAACTTTTTCTGTTGAAACACACTTTGGTTCTCTGCCTTCCCTTTCTTTTCTAATCCTTTTGAACTTCTTTGTTTGTTTTGTTAGATAATGAAATACGGTTAGTGAGAGAAAAAAAGAAAAGTTAGAGAGATTGGAGAGAATGAAAGAGACACATGGTTTTGATATATCTGTAAATTCATTTTCTTTTATATTTCTTGTTTTATCGGTTGCTTCCCTGTTTTGGAGGTTGAGAAAATTGTGGAAGAAAGAAGAGCTGATTCTGGATGCTATGCTAAGCTAAGAATATTGTAATTAATTAATAAGATAATTAATTATAATCATTTATCTCATGACCCTTTTTAATTTTATTTTATCTTAATTGAATTTTGTTTCTTATGGTTGACTTTAATGGAGGGAGGGTAGGTGGTGGACGGTGGGGCTGAGGTCAGAAATGGCCGCCGCTATGAGCACCGTGTTTGAATTTCAAATGCAAATGTGACAAGCAAACATGATTTTAAATTTGAATTGAACTTAATATGGGATTTGATTAATTTATATTATTTAAATTGTCCATTTATAGTTATATTTAATGTAATGGACTTCAATTAATTAGGTTTATTAGCAGATTGAGAACTACTTATAACCATAATTTGAATTTTTTTTTTTGGGTTTACATGGTTCCATTAACCTAAATTTTAGGTGATTATATACTTGTCATTCTTGAGTGCTAAGTTTAAAGCTTGCTGTTTTACGAATTCATTTTAGGTTTCATCATGATTACTTTATACTTTGCTTCTAAGGCCATCATCACTAAAGGACCTTTACAAGGTTACACATTTACAATTTATTTGAGTATTATAAGTGTTGATTTAGTCAATGTTCCAAAGTTAGTGGCTCCTACCTTTCTTGACTTTATCATCTGCCAATCTTTCTAGCACAATTCATGCGTTTGGAGGAAGGACAAGAACCCAAGTTATGGCTTGTTTTGTTCTATTAACGACATCATACAACTGTGTTCTTGTACATAGGATAGCAACTAACGAGAATAAAACATAGCCTGCAAGGTGGTTTAAGCATGAACTATAAGTCACTTTACAGGGATTGAAAAGGATGTTCTTTTAAAGAATTTTTGTACAATAAATGTTGTTGTGGCTTTGAAGCACAGACACCATCTCAATCAATTTTGACCAACTGCAGGTGTTCCTCGGTTTGAGGACTTAAAAACTGCCAACTTGAATCATGAAAAGCGGCAAAATAATCATCTGATGCTGTTCTGATAGCATATGTCGATACACCTCTAAGCTGTTTCCAAACAAAACAATGTCCTTGAAGCACAGACACCATCTCAATCAGCTTTGACAAACTGTTGGTGTTCCTCGGTTTGAGGACTGAAAAAACATGCCAATTTGAAAGTTGAATCATGAAAGGCAGAAAATAATCATCTGATTCTGTTCTGATAGCATATTCGTCAGTGAATTTTCGAGCAAAAATGTAACTTGTTGAACCAACAGTGGTTGAGTTCCTGAACTCTGAATACTGTCAATACACCTCAAAGCTGTTTCCAAACAAAACAATGTCCTTGTAGCAAAGACACCATTTCAATCAATTTTGAAGAACTGCAGGTGTTCCTCGGTTTGAGGACTGAAAAAATGCCAACTTGAATCATGAAAAGCAGCAAAATATTCATCCGATGCTGTTCTGATAGCATATTCATCAGTGAATTTTCGAGCAACGGAAATATAATTTGTTGAATCAACAATGGTTGAGTTCCTGAACTCCGAATACTGTTGATACACCTCAAAGCTGTTTCCAAACAAAACAATGTGATTCAAGTGTTCTGCTCTCCAGTTTGCCTGTAAAAGGTTGTTGTATAACTCTGCCTCACAATGAGGCATATAGAAAAGGGTTGGCTTCGTAGCAAGCCGACGACCTTGCTCGTTTATTGACATAACAGAGCAACCGAGAGCTTTCAGGACATCAGTTTCTGTTACAGAAAGAATTGGATCAAAGACCTCTATATCACCAATCCAACTGAACTTTTTTTTCATCAAGATTGCAAGGCTAAGCTGAAGTCGAGGGGTTTCGTATGATTCAATACTGCCAATGCCATATATCACCGTCTCCATCTTCAATTCTGATCGTAAAACCCTGCTAAAGCAATCCAAAATTTCTTGATTTTGGATTTGTTCCACAAAGTTGTGATAGAATTGGGAGCCCTCAACTTTCTTCAAACAGATCTGCATCTTCTGCATCAGCTTTGATTGTCTATCTTGATCAGATTCAATATCAGTAGGAATCCATACCTGCTGTTGCTCTTCTAGACTGCTGATTGTAGGTAATTTCCTTCTCTGTTTGCCACGTCGAGGTACAACAATTGTCCAGTCTCCATTGACGTTACTAGTTTCAACAGCATGAACTTTTGCAGAAGTAGCCATTAGACAACTGCCTTCCTCACTTGTAAGCAAGAACTTAACAAGAACTGAGATGTTGGGAATGATCTACAAGAAGTGCATGCAAGTCACAATAGCCACAAGAAGACAATCCAGTTACACTTTGTTGGAAAGAACTTACTCAGGCAATGAGATACTGAGAGAGAAAAGTTTAATAGTGCCACCTACAATTCAACACAAAGAAACTCGTTAAGACATAAGATACAGCCATTATAGGACCATAGAAGTGGAAACATGCAGGATAACTGTTGTTTATCTTGCATAGATGCCATCGCCAATCATGAAACACTTTACTAGAAGCTAAACAAAGATGCCAAAATCCAAAATTAACAGAAAGGTTATGTACTGAAACACATGGATCTAAAATGTGGACATAAGTGGATTCACTCTGTATAGTCCTCCTTTTGCACAAACAACAAACAGTCAAACACGAATCTTGTAGTGACCTCCAAGTTTCAGAGAAGGTTCCAGTAGAAAGACTGATGGTAAACTAAAGGGAAGAGAGTGCAGATCACAGACATGATAAAGATTTCAGCTTTGGCAAAGATGATATGATTAAAAAGAGAAAAGACGAAAGCTTTTGTCATGCATGATTAAAAACACTTAAGAGAGATCTCAAAACCCCATATTCTCAACAGAACAGAGTAAGAAGTAGAGGTCCTTACCGCGTCAATGGAGGCGGGAAGAGCTTACAAGATTTGATCTTTCTGATAATTCAGAGGGGTTTCTGGCATGTAGTTATTTTTTAAGGAGCTCAAAATGTTATGCCCTAAAACCGTTGGGAGATACGGGTCGGACTATCCACCCGATTCTTTTATATATGTGTGTGTGTGTATATATATATATGACTTTGCTCAAAAGCTTACATTCTTCTTCTCCACTAACCCGAATCGATTTTTCCTAACCCGCCAACTTATGATTACATCGATCTTCCCATTTATTATTGAGTGTTAGGCGATACTAGGATTAGGGTTAGGGTTTGATTTTGGATTTGGATTTGGTTTGTAGAAAGGATGATGTACGAACAACAGCAGCAACAAATGCAGTATCAACAACAGCCACCTCCACCGCAAGGCATGATGATGATGCGCCAACCCTCTGCCTCGTCAACCACTCTCAATCCACCTGACTACCACCACTCCTCTGCTCCTCCCTCTTTTGATGGTAATCTTTTGATTTTCTTAGGTGCATTTCTATGGTAAAATGTAACAAGTTTCATTGTTGGTAGTCTTTCTTGCAGCCTATTATACGATGGTTCAACTGTGAATCTGCTTTTCTAACAGTTCCAATATATATTTGGACTAATGGGTACTTGTTGCAGCACACGGTGATGGTTTTGGTGCAAAAAGAATGAGGAAGCTAACCCAGAGGAGAGCAGTTGATTATACAAGCACTGTTGTCCGATATATCCAGGTAATGATGATCCTTATCTCTTTTATATTATGGTTTTGCTAATCTTGCTCATTTGTTGAGCTTTGTGTAATATTATTTCAACTTTCATACAGAATCGAATGTGGCAGCAGGACTCTAGGGACAGGACAGCATTGCAGTCCACTACTGCTGCAGCTATTGATGTCAGTGCATAATACTGTTCTTGTTCTTGTTCTTTTCGTTTCTCTTGAATAAATGCCTGACTGATGTAGTTATAACCTCAGTTTATGTGCTTCTGATTTGGTTAATGCCCCTCCATTATTGTGGTGTAGATGCTGCCCCCAGTTGCTTATTCTGATAACCCATCAACTAGTTTTACTGCCAAGTTTGTTCATACGTCACTAAACAAAAATCGGTGTTCAATTAATCGAGTTTTGGTAAGTCTTATTAGAATGAAGTTTCTGACTTTGTTTCTAGTTTCTGTATCTACTTGTCTTCTTCCACTTTTGATGTTTTTATATTGCAAGGATGTTTCGCTTATGATTTCATTCTTCATCAAAAGTTTATTTTTTTTTTCATTTGTATGAGTTATAAAAAAACATCTCGAATAACGACACGATATTCTGACTCATCTTTCATACTTAGTGGACTCCTAATGGGAGGCGCCTAATCACAGGCTCTCAAAGTGGTGAATTCACTCTTTGGAATGGACAGTCATTTAACTTTGAAATGATTCTCCAGGTATGTTACAATACCCATGTAGTTGTAATGAGGAAAGCAAGCTGGATCAATTGCTCCTCACATTTTTAATCTACAGGCCCATGACCAAGCAATTCGATCCATGATATGGAGTCATAATGATAACTGGATGATCTCTGGTGATGATGGGGGTGCAATTAAGTAATGTGCCTACTTTTTTCTGCATTATTTATCCTGATTATTTTGACATGCTTATGAACGTGAAAGGAATTTTCTTTTTCTTCTTCTCGCGATAATTATAACTATGGGAAATTTTTAGGTATTGGCAAAGTAACATGAATAATGTCAAGGCCAATAAGTCTGCTCATAAAGAGTCAGTTCGTGATTTGAGGTATACATTTTTCTTCATATTCTGTTACATTCTTATGCATGCCAATATAATATTCCTTAATGACCTCTTGAACAGCTTTTGTAGGACAGACTTAAAATTCTGTTCTTGCTCCGACGATACCACTGTCAAAGTTTGGGACTTTGCCCGGTGCCAAGAAGAGCGCTCATTAACTGGTAATGCTGTTTGACTAAATGCTAGGCATATTGATGACCCAATTATATGTAATTCTAATGAGTCAATAAGTTATAATTATGTTTGAATCATCCTTTTATGGCCCAAAAGTGATCTCTCTAGTTGCACTAGCTTATGATTTACTTAGTTCAATATTGAGGAATTATTTTTTTATAATTTGATATGTCTTTGAAATAAATTAATTATTTAGTATTTCCTTGAGCTCCCACTTGATGGAATAGACATTACAGAAAAAGAAAAACTGAGAAAGTTCCTTTTTACCAAAGTAACTCTAAGGTGATTCAAGAATTTTTTGGTGGGATTTTACTGATGAGTTAGAGTGAGTGGCAATTAGAGGTGTATTATGTGGTGTATCATTCCTTTTCTTATGTGGGTTACGAAAGTGTATACGTGTAATTGATACGAATTTCATCAAAAACTTACTACAGTAGCTTGATTTTTTTTTCTTCTCCTTATTTCTTGATGTATTGTTATAGTTTACTCCATAGTTGGAATTCATCCCGAAAATCTTTGTGCTGTGTATACTATGATGTGCCTGAAATAACCTGAGAATTTTCTATGCATGTTTTGAACTCAGGCAGGCCATGGTTGGGATGTGAAAAGTGTTGATTGGCATCCCACGAAATCACTATTAGTTTCAGGTTTGACTTAGTTTCTTCTGAAATCACACTCTTTGATCAAGTTCTTCTTAATAACTTTTAGCCTCTTTTAGGTGGGAAAGATAACCTTGTCAAAATCTGGGATGCTAAATCTGGGAAAGAGCTTTGCTCCTTGTAAGTGCCATGTTATTGGTGATCATCTCATAGTTAGCTGTGGAACTTCTTCCTCATTTTCAAGAGTTTATTATGCAGTCATGGTCACAAGAATACTGTGCTTTGTGTAAAGTGGAACCAAAATGGTAACTGGGTGCTTACTGCTGCAAAGGACCAGATTATTAAGGTGAGATACTTTTGATAAAATCTATAAAATGTGTACCCTTTTGTCATCATATGATTTTGTATTAGCTATACCTTTTTTCTTCTCCTAACAATATTGTTTCCTGAATTTCAAGCTTTATGATATAAGGTCTATGAAGGAGCTTGAATCTTTCCGTGGGCATCGAAAGGATGTGACTGGTTAGTAACATATTCTTCAAATAATATACAGCTGGAAGTTTTTTAGCAAGTATTCGGTCTTATTGTACAATTAATAAATGAAAGTTAGCCTGTAAGCCTGTATTGATAACTTGAGCGTGCTTTATTGCTCTTAGAGCTGTATTTGGGAGATCTGTCCCAAATGGGAAAAAAGTTCATGGATTGATAGATGATTGTAAAGGTCTCAGGTAGAGAGAAACTATTCCGGGGCTTGATGATACAAAATTTGTCTGAAATGCCATTGATTTTGTGATGCAGTTTGTTTATAGCTGTTTTAACTTGACACTTATCTGATTTTTGCCTAGCAGCCAGTTTTCATGCTTTTATCTATAGTATTAAGTTTTGGGCATTTATTGTGGCTCAAGTTCTTTTCTCTATTTCAGCCTTGGCTTGGCATCCATTTCATGAAGAATACTTTGTCAGTGGGAGTTTTGACGGATCCATTTTTCATTGGCTTGTTGGGTAAGCTACATTTCTATTTCATTTACCTTTTTCTTAAACTTGTCTTCTACTATGTTAGTACCTTTATTCTATGAAGCTATTAGTAATCAGATTCTTCATGTTTATACATAATATATTAATCTTTTAGTGCCTGTTGTTATGAAGGGTTGCAGAAAACTTGTTATATGGTTCTCTCATCATATTACATGTGGCCTGCCGAAAATGTATCTTACCTTTAACTTCTGTTTCTTATGACCGCTAATGTTCTGATGCACAGGCATGAAACTCCCCAAATTGAAGTTCCAAATGCTCATGATAATAGTGTGTGGGATCTTGCTTGGCATCCTATAGGGTATCTTCTTTGCAGGTAATGTCTCAATTATTAGCGCTTAAGAATTTAACAATCAACTATTGCCAACCTAGGAGCACCTTTCTGTAAATTGATCTGTTTTGGTGAGGGTGTAGCAATTGTTACTTTTCTTTGTCGTTTGTAATTTGCTTAATTTTCTTTGTCAATTCCTACAATGTAGATTTTCATAGTTCATCAATTAATTGACGAATTGAGTCCCTTCATTGTAAAAAGTTTCTGTACATTTGAACAAGAAAAATAAAGCAAGGTGAATTTGATGAAAACTGCATCAGAAGTTCTTTGATTCTGACATGGAAAACATTTTGAGTTTACTTGAAGTTCGCTTTTCTGTTTGTTTTCATTTGTCTGTATGTGGTTCTAGTTTCTGTTGGTGTTAAAAGTAGGAGCTGGGTTACTTGGTGAAGATTTGACGTACTATTCAGTTGGTTAAACTTGCATTATTTCATCTGCAGTGGTAGCAATGATCACACGACAAAGTTCTGGTGCAGAAATCGACCTGGGGACACTGCTCGTGATAAATATAGTATGGGTCATAACCAAGGTTAGACTTGGAAAGAAGTGATATCTTTGATAGTATGGAATTTACCTTTTATATTGACTGATATAGCTTATGCATTGTTATACGAGTTGAAATTCTTAAATCTAAACATGGCTAGGAGTTCAATTTCTAAAAATTGTACTCTCCATCAGGCTATGGTGACCAAAATCCTGCTTTTGCCGGTCGCATGCCTGGTAATTTTCCTGTATCAGAACAACCAACTACTCCTGGACCATTTCTTCCGGGATTGACTCGAAATGAGGGAACCATTCCTGGTATTGGAATTGCAATGCCACCATCTATTCAACTTGATGGATCTGGAGATCAAAAGCAGCCTCATCCAAATTCTTTACCTTTGGGAGCACCGCCTTTGCCTCCTGGTCCACATCCCTCTCTTTTGCAGCAGGGATATCAACAAAATCCTCAGCAGCAACAGCAACACCCTCCACAAATGCCCCCTATGGCGATGCCACCTCCAAACATGCAGCAGCTACAGCCTCCAGCTCATCTGCCCCTGCTTCCTCATCCTCATCTAGCTCGGCCTCCCCCTGGACCTCCACAAATGCCTCCTCATGGATCTTTACCACCACCTTCTTCAATGTCGGCATCTGTTCAATTGCCAATGCCTGGTCCAGTGGTATGATATTGGTCTATAGTCTATACTGATTCTTTATTGTTATGTTGACCACAAGATCAGCTTGGTGCCACATATTTGTGGATCTTATAAAATGTGTTTCAGTAGTATATTTGCCTTATTGAACTGGATTAGTTTTCAACCAGATCGATCATTTTTATAGGGAATGCAAGGTGCAATGAATCAGATGGTTCCTCCTTTACCACAGGGTCATTTTATGGGCGGCATGAATCCGATGCACTCAAGTTCGTTATCCACAAGTAGTGCCCCTCAAGTTGGTAGTTTTCAGAATATGCAGAGTGGATCCCAAATGTATCCGACGCAAGGTGGTGCGTTCAACCGGCAACAAGGTGGACAGATGCCAGTGATGCCCGGTTTCAATCCTTACCAGGTATTATCTTCTTCTTCTTGTTTAATCCAAATACGATGGCAGCTCCTGTTTGGATTTATATGTAGCTAATGATCAGGATATTTTTTCTGCAAATATTTTGCAGTCTGGAAATCAGTCGGGCATGGCTCCGCCACTTCCACCAGGCCCGCCACCACATTCCCAAACTCCTCCTCAGTAGTAGGAAGAAGCATTTGTTGTCCTGCAGTTGAAGAAAACTTGGAACTGTCATGTCTGACTATTTGTTTGTCCATTGTCTCTGTCTGTTTTGTATCAGCAGTATAGTAGCAAAAGTTTGTTTTAGCAACTTATAACTAGGGTCTATTCAAGCCCCCAGGCCGGGGCTGGTTTGCCATCCCGTCGGACATGATGATGGAATTTCACCGATATGTGTACGCGGCACTAGAATAGAATCCGATCTCATTCCGACTCACGCAAGGCAACCAGGCACCGGATGAAGGGGAATGCAGGCAGCAGGACCTTATGTTTTGTAAAATTTGAGGTTTTAGATTATGCTTGTCGAACTCATTATCCTTTTTTCAATTTAAATTTCGGTTTAACAAATATATAAACACAAAACAAGTTGATTTATTTATCGATTAATTAGATTTAACAATGAAAAATATAATTACTTATTAGAAATAATAAGAAGGATGATATTTATGTTCGGTTTAAAATGAATAATTACGGTTCGAGTTGAGTGGACTCGGGTTGGTTTGAGTTGAGTGGACTCGGGTTGGCCCAAAGTGACGTTTGAATGTATTAAATATTTATTAAAATAATATTGTTTTGTTAATTAAATAAAAAATTTACGAGATTGACTTGACTTGAGCCATGTGGGCTTGACTTGTATCCTATAAATACAAGTAAAAGGCGCGACCCAAAGGAGTTGATTAATCACAATGGATGACGGTGGAGAAGAAAATCCCTACCCGGCCCACAAGCTCGGCGGTTACCTCTGCGCGGTTCTTTCTGTTCCGACTTCTCTCTCCACCGCAATAACTCCTCTCTCTCCTTGCCGCCTTCTCTCCGATGGCGGCCGAATTGGCTTCCGAACCCCCGACGATATCTTTCTCTCCCCTATTGGCTTTCACGAAGGCAGCATTGTTGACGCCGCTTCTAGGAAGAGGAAGCTGCGGATGGTCGGCGTGGTCAACGGCAGCTTTAGCGTTGTCCACCAGATACACCAATTGGTAGTCCATAATTGCGTGAAGGTAGCTGCGTGCGTTTTGCACGTTGATGTTGGTGAGAGTGGAAATGAGGAGGCGAGAGTTGTAGCTCTCGTCGATGTCTTCTTGCCGATTCAAGTTTGGGACGGCTGGCAATTCCCCAAATCCGGAGGAATTGCTGGCGCTCTCTTCAAGCATCTAAGGTCTGCTTCCCGCTTTTTCGTGATTGTGTTTTTTTATTCCATTAATGGAACAATTTATTTGCCAGTAAGGATGTGTTGTTTTGAACGTGTATTTGGATAGACTTCTTGCTAGATCGATCAAACAATTTTTGGTTTCATGTTACATTAGTGTGTGTGTGTGACTACTAATAATGCAGTTTATTGCTGCAAATTGATATCAAGTTGATGCTTCTACTATCTTGCTGATACGAGTGAAGTGTGCAGTTGCGACTGGCAGAAGAGAAGCTCATTGCTTTCCGATATAAGAGTGCATTTTAAGGACCATGGAGGCAATCGGAATATTTGGGATGTGTATGGTTGTCATGTTCTAGAGTGCACTTTGGCGTGTGATGTCCCCGATTCTTCAAGGAAAAAGCATTTTCAACTTCAAGAGATTTTTAAGAGCTTGCCAAGTTTGGCAACTGGAGAAAAGTCTTATTTGTCAACATTGTGTCCAGAGGACAAGTCTCTTGGCTTGGGTATTTGGGATTTGAGTGATGATATCTTGATGAAAATTCTGCGTACACTTGGGCCTATGGATCTTTCGAGGACTGCTGCGACATGTCGCCATTTGAGATCTTTGACTGCATCCATAATGCCTTGTATGAAACTTAAATTGTTTCCTCATCAGCAGGCAGCAGTAGAGTGGATGTTAGAGCGTGAGAGGAATGCCAAAGAGTTGCCGCATCCTCTGTACATGAACTTCTCAACTATTGATGGGTTTCCCTTCTATGTAAATACTGCTAGTGGTGAAATAGTTACTGGAAAAGTGCCTACTATAAGAGATTTTCGTGGAGGAATGTTCTGTGACGAACCTGGCCTAGGTAAAACTGTCACTGCTCTTTCTCTTATTCTGAAGACACAAAGAACAATGGCTGATCCACCTGATGGAATTCAGGTATCATGGTGTGCTCACAATGGTGATGATAAATGTGGTTATTATGAGCTGACTGCCAGTAATAACAAATCTGTGGGAAAAGGTATAATCAGCCGGAGTGCTCGTAGAGGAAACTTATCTTTGGATCATATTGTACCTGGTGACCTGGACCTTTCCTCATCTAAAAGACTAAAGTTAAAGGATCCTGGTGAGCAATTGGGAGACTTTAATGAGTATTATTCTGGTAGAGGAATGAGCTCCTTATCAACACCATGCTCCATACCGGTAAGAAGGGCAGTTCGATCGACACGGAATTTGAGTTGCATTAAACAAAATCTTTTCCATGCATTTGAGGAAGCATCCACTTTGGGAAGTAAAAAGAATGCAGGCAAAAACTTATCCAGTAGGAAGGAAAGATCAAGCAGCACAGCTTGTGCTTCTAGAGGAAAACAACTTGATATGTCGTGTATGAATGCAAAAGATGATTGTTCAGTTCATAATGAAATGTGGATTCAATGTGATGCCTGCCAAAAGTGGAGGAAGCTCACAGATGCAGTTGCTGATACCACAGTTGCATGGTTTTGTAGCATGAACAGCAATCCTAAGCATAGGAATTGTGAAGATCCAGAAGAACCTTGGGACAACTGTGAGTCCATAACATCACTACCAGGATTTTACACGAAAGGAACCTCAGATGGGAGGAAGGAAAATGTGTTGTATTTTGTCAGCGTGCTTAAGAAGCACTATTCTTTATTAAATTCTAAAACCATGAAAGGCTTGAATTGGTTTGCTACAATTTCACCTGAACGTCTCTCCCTTATGGAAACACTGGGTTTGTTAAGTCCCTTTTATGATGCTCGTGGGCTTGAAAAAATATTTCTTGCATTTGGCCTTGTAAGGAGAAGTCGGGGGGTTAGTATTACTTGGCATTATCCTCGGATGCTTAACAACTTAGCATTTGATCTGGCTGCTCTAAGAATGGCTCTTGTCCAACCTTTGGATTCAGTGAGGTTATACTTATCACGAGCAACGCTGATTGTTGTTCCAGTCAATCTGGTTGAGCATTGGAAGAGCCAAATTGAAAAGCATGTCAAACTGGGTCAATTGCGGCTCTGCATTTGGACTGATCACAGGAAACCTTCCGCTCACCATCTGGCTTGGGATTATGATGTTGTTATAACAACGTTCAATCGACTAAGTGCTGAGTGGGATGCCAATAAAACAAGTCCTCTAATGCAAGTGCATTGGCTGAGGGTTGTATTAGATGAAGGGCATACTCTTGGTTCCAGTCTTAACTTGACAAATAAATTACAGATGGTTATTTCATTGACAGCTTCTAATCGCTGGTTACTGACAGGAACCCCTACACCTAATACGCCTGATAGCCAGGTGTCACATCTGCAGCCAATGCTTAGGTTCCTACATGAGGAAGCTTATGGACTGATTCAGAAGTCTTGGGAAACAGGCATTCTTAGACCATTTGAGGCTGAAATGGAGGAAGGCCGCTCACGGTTGTTGCAACTTCTACGTAGGTGCTTGATTAGTGCTAGAAAAATAGATTTAAAAGATATCCCTCCATGCATCAAGAAAGTTACATATCTCAACTTCACTGAGGTGCAAGCAAGAAGTTATAATGAAATTGTTGCTACAGTGAGGCGGAACATTCTAACGGCTGACTGGAATGATCCATCTCATGTTGAAAGTTTGTTAAATCCAAAGCAGTGGAAACATCGCAGTGCTACTATTATGAATTTGAGGAAGTCTTGCTGTGTGGCTGGACATATAAAAGTGGAAGAATTTGGGGAAGATATTCAAGAAACAATGGACGTATTAGTTGAAAAAGGTCTAGATCCTGATTCAGAGGTTTATGCTTTCATAAAATATAGTCTCCAATACGGTGGTAACTGTTTCAGGTAACATAATTTTCTGTCATTTGATGAAATGTTGATCAATTTTGACAGCTTTTGACACATGTTAAGGTATCGAATTGCTGAATTTTTTTTTCCCTTCCTGACCCCCCTTTTTCTTGGCTTTTGTGACTATTTGGGTCAGATGCAAGCAATGGTGTCGTCTACCTATCATCACACCTTGCAGGCATCTTCTGTGCCTTGATTGTGTTGCTTTGGATCGTGAAAAATGTACTTTTCCTGGTTGTGGTTATTTGTATGAGATGCAATCTCCAGAAACATTAGCCCGGCCAGAAAATCCCAACCCAAAATGGCCTGTGCCCAAAGATCTTATTGAGTTGCAACCTGCATACCAACAGGTATGGCCTTACTACTAGGTAAAATATGATCTTAATGGTTTGTGGATTACCAATATTTGGTTGTGTAATGTCAACGCAGGATCAATGGTATCCAGATTGGGAATCAACATCCAGCAGTAAAGCAGCTTATATAGTTCAGAGATTGAAATCTTTGCAGGAGGCCAATAGAGAGAGTTTTTACTCTGTAAACAATTCCAATGATGTCAAGAAAATTGAAGAGCAAGTTCATCAGTCCCACATTAGTAATTCGTGTGCATTATTTGAGGTCTCCTCAAAACATTGTTTTGACTCTCACATGACATCCACCGAAAAAGTTATCATATTTTCTCAATTTCTGGAGCATCTTGCTGTGGTTGGACGTCAGGTATCTGTTACTGCTCATTAGTAACAAGTCATAGGTCCATCTGATTCTTCTTTAATAAATTCTGAGATTGATTGTTTTCTTCATTTTGTTTTATGGACAGTTAACACAGGCAGGCATCAAATGGGTTGAGCTTACTGGTCCCTTGCATACATACAAGAAGGTATATCTTGCTATTTCTCTTCTTTTCTGCATTTGTATTTTGCTTTGGTATGAACTTTTGAAGATGTGTATTCCACCCTTCAGACAGTTTCATTGGCTGCATTCCGTGATGATCCAACTTGTACAGCTATTTTAATGGATGGAAGTGCTGCATTGGGTCTTGACTTTAGCTTTGCTACACATGTATTTTTATTGGAACCAATCTGGGACAGAAGGTAAACTTTTCACCTTATATTCTCCTTGAAAGGAGAATTTGTGTTCATTATTGTTTCTGTTTACTAGTAAACAAATTGTTATATGTGAACAGTATGAATTTCCCTTTACCATATGTTCGAAATATGTTGCTGGATTTCGATTGTCTTGCCCAGCTTCTGTCTGCATAATCGAATCAGTTACCACAAGCACATAATACTGATGAGATGAAGTTTCGTTGACTTGCAAAAATCTCCCTCTATTTCTCTCTCTCTCTCCTGCTCTCTCTCTCACACACACACAAATACTCACATGGACACACACACACAATATGTCTTGCCATGTTACAGATTTTATGCTGTTTTCATCTTTTGAATTGAAAGAATGGCTTATATTGAAACATGACCAGCATGGAAGAGCAAGTTATTAGTCGCGCTCATCGTATGGGTGCTACTCGCCCCATTAATGTCGAGACTTTGGCAATGCGTAGTACAATTGAAGAGCTGATGCTCAAATTCCTGCAGGTATGGTTAGTCCTCCCCTAATTTGATTAAAAGAACTAAATATAAAATAGTGAGTGCCTCTTATTACTGAAGTGTTTTTTAGTTGCTTCTCTTGATCTATAATTTTATTGAAATAAATGAACCTATTGGAAGACTTTCAGTTTTTTGTTTGCATTGGGTTGATTTACCATCGTCTAAATCACTATTCATGCAAGTGCTGTCTGAGGGACACGGAGAGGGAATCTTGTTAGGAACCTATTCTGACAAAGTTGTTTTTGTCATGCCAATTCATAGATTTTTGTTGTTTGTACTACTGCATCTCCTTTCCTTTTCTTCGATATCTTTGCTGCAGTTTTTTAGTTTCCTAGTTGTAATACTTTGAGATCCTCTTCCCTACTTTTTTCTCTAGGACCCTGATGAGTGTAGAAGATTGCTGAAAGAAGGGGTTGGAAAATTTGACGCTCAAGTGGGACGTCCTCATCGTTCAATGCATGATTTTGCTGAGAGCAATTATTTAGCTCATCTCAGCTCTGTGCATACAAGTTCTGGAGCTTAGAAGGTACTAATAATGCATTCTTGCTTGTTTTGATGTTGCAGTCTAATATTATTTCCGTACAGTACTTGATCATTTCCTTCTTGTCCGATTGTTGTTTTTGCAGTTGTTCATGTTCTTGAAGTGAATTTGACTCTGTTGACAATACTGGTTCCAATTGAAGTGGTGTCTGGCAATTGAACGACCTTCAGTTTAGTTATTGTGCTGACAAGTACGGGGGCAGAGATTTCCCTTTTTCCAATAAAAATCTCCCAACGTTTCCAGAATTATGGAATTCAAGATTCAACTATTTCACCTAGGAGCAGCACATGGATATAATTTTTTTGTTATTTTTAGCTCTAGTAGTCTATTAACATATGCAATCTTGATGAAGCATGTAAAAAATTAGAGAAGAAAAGTATTTATTTATTGATTTATGTCGTTGGGAGTACAATCCCATATATTTTTTCAATTTTATGTTGAAAGGCATTCCTTCCTATCATATGTTGAGAGTTATCGCACGCAACAAAAAGGAAAATTACTTGGTTGTTCACGGTAGTTTGATTTCTATGTTTTGGTGAAGGAATGAATCATTTTCTATTGATCCCAGAAGATAAGACAGGACCACTCACTTGTACTGCTGAGATTCGGTTGAACATTAGACTGCAAACGTTTGTATATATTTCCACTTTGTAGTTCCACATTCCCGTGCTCTTTCCGTTTTACCTTCAATCAGTGACTTGGGAGTAGCTGATTCAAGTGATGATTATCAGCATAAGAGAACAATGCTTTCCTAGCTAAAAATGGAATTGCATGACTGCATGAGAGAGCACAAAAGTGACTGGTTCGACCCAAAAATCCATTTCAGTTTGAACCTTGTATCTGTTCCCTTGTGGTCTGAAAATTGCTGATATTTGTGTATGCAGGCTAAGCATCGGAGGACGTGTGAGATCGTAATTCTCCAGAAGGACGCAAAAGTAAAACATCCTTTTGAAGCTGTGCATGAACCTAGACATTCTTTTCTTGTGTTTTAGCGTGGGTGAGCTGCCTTTGACTATTTTCAGATATCATAGTTCATGTATCTTTTGGTTCGAGTTTGTTCACTGCACTATTGATTTTGAAGTGAGAAAGTAAACGGATAAAAGATTGTATGATCTAGAAAATTGCTTCTCCGCATTATAATATTAGATATTATGCACAGAATCTCTTGCAGAACATTTTGTTTTTTCTTATATTAGCATAGGTGGTTGGAATTAGCCTATCTTCAACAACCAAATATAATTGAAAAATGGAGAATAGGCTATACTTTTCAAACAGAAACTTCTTTGTCGATTGATGAATAGATTAGCTATAACTTTCTGTACAGTTGACTCAGGCGTCACGTTTGATTGAAAGAGAGAAATGGGTCCTTTATACTCATGAGCCATGATTAAACAACAAAATTTGTCAAACATTTTGATTTCTGTAGTTACAATGTCTAGGTTGCTTCCTCGAATGATTCAGATTTTCTTCTTATGTTATTAGATGTTCAAAGAAAAACATTACAAAGTGTGTTCAGGCTCTGGATAAAATTTTCTATTAAGCTTGTACAGTCAATCCTATAGAGAAGGTGAAAAAAATGAACAAAAAATGGATAAAGATCAGATCAAGAAATTTTCTCCCGATCCTGCCTAATCATAGAACTTCTAATCCATTATTGTATCTGGTTTTCGTTCTATCATGTGAGTGAATTTCTTCCATGTCATTCCTCTTGTTATTGAGCTGATCATCGTTCACTCTTCCCTTCATCAGGTGAGGTCTAAGCTTGTTCACATCTGACAATTGAACTGGCTTCAGAAAGAACTCTTCAGCACCTTCTTCCAAGCATCTGATCAATACCCATCAAGCAATGTAAGGTTGGTAATTCGTATATCAAAATATTGAGTGGATCAAACTTAATAATCAAGTGAGGGAAATTATTTCTTTGATTGATCTTACCTATTAATTCTTGCTGGGACGTTCTCTGAAGACATTATCACAACTGGTACGTCCTTGAACGATTTAGATTCCTGAAGCCAGTAGAAACATCTATAATCAGATTCCAGTGAATGATTGCACATATCAAACACACTGATCTTGGGAACGACTCGAAATCAATAAGAAATTACCTTGATCTTTCTTAGGAGATCATATCCTGTCATCCCAGGCATGCAGTAATCTGTGATGATCAAGTTTACTTCAATGTCATGGCGATGATGATCCGGAGAAATAGAGGTTGGATTTGAGTCTCTATGTTCTTCAGAGTCCTCATTCAGACCCAAGAACTCCAAAGCCTTACTTCCAGAGTCAACTGCTGTAACTGTAGAAGATGAAGAAACATAGATCATTAACAATCAAGATCAACATGGAATTAAACAACCAACAGAGTTTCTTTGCTTCACCACCGGGAACGCAACATACCATGATAAGAAGATGTCTTCAGGAGCCTTTCGATCAACTTTCTATCAAGAAGGCTATCATCAACAGCAAGGACATGAAACTGAGTCTCTGTGGCCAAACCCATGTTGCAGAAATGATGCAAGAATCCAAATAAGGTTGCAAGAACACAAGAAGAAGAAGAACAGAACGAGGGTAGCAGAAAAAAGAAGATGAACAATGAGAAACAAAAGAAGGTGGGTGATGTCTTAAATGGTGAGTCATGTCCTCTAAAAGATACATATCCTGTAGGAAATCTGGACAGTTTGGAAAGCAAGATCCGGCAGATTTCGTCAAGAATCTCCCGGATCTTCTAGGTTGATATTTGAATTGGACAACAAGCAAAGAAGGTGGTATGTTCTTTCCTTATTATAATAATAATAACAACGATAGTACCTTCCTTTCCTCATCATTAAGTATTCAGCGAAGGAGGTGGTGGCCAACTTGACCCCATTTTCCCTTCTCTTAGAATACGGAGCACATTACATGCACGTGCATGGGACTCTTTATCATACCAGCTAAATATTTTATTACTAACATTATCAATTAATATCATTAGACCTTTGCACAAGAACATCTTCTAAAATATTATTTATATCATATGGTCTTTTTTTTCATTTTCTTTTGATGGTTGAAATTTCCACCAGTATGCACCTGCCTGCTCTGCTTAAACTAGAAGAAAGAAGAAAAAAGTTCCATTCTTTCAGCCTTCAGGTACAAAACCTTACGTCTTTTGATGCTGGAATGAGTGGAAAGTGTTCATTTTGTTCTTTCTTTTGTTATTGTTGTCTTAATTTAGATAATGGCATATCGAATTTCGACAGAATTACGATTTAGCAGTGAGTATTTTCAGGACAAAAATGATCCTGATAACATATTTAACCACGTGATTCTGTAATAATCTCCCAAAGTACCAGATTTGCGGTCAAAACGTGAATAGCTGTTAGGTCACAGATTTGTTCCCTACGTATCAAATCTTGAAAAAAAAGCTTTTAGAGATTGCAGAAAGAATATAAAGATTACTGTTATCCTCCTGTTTAGCATCTTTCTTTTTTTCTAGCTCTTGTATGGTTCATATCTTTATAATACCAGATTTATCCACTCTTTCCTCGGATCTTTAAAACCTGTCCATACTGTTCTCATACTATACAAATTTCTTGGAACAGGCTTGGAATTGAAGCCTGAAGGTGAAGAGATCTACTTTTACTAGCTAGTGAGGATAGTCCCTTTCACGAAAACTGATTTACTATATAGAATAGGAGGAATTATCATTTGTTGAGGAATTATCATGCGTGTGAGTAGGATAAATGAGTTGGTCCCAACATCATAACTTACCCCACTCAGCACTATCAACGGTCACTTTGTCAAAAGTAGTGGGAACAACCTTTACTGAGAAGGGGCTAAAAAATTATAATTTGATCCGATTTTTAATTAAAATTATGTTTTTTAATTTTTGAAATTAAAAATTACTTAAGCATTAGTAATGGACTGGACTCGAATATAATATTATAGTTTTATCCTGATCAAACTAAAATTTTGAATTTAATGAAATTTTAAACTTAGATCTAATTTAAATTTTAATAAAATTTATCAATATAAAATGGTCAGATTAACATTATTTGAAAAGGAAGTTAAATTGGTAACATAAAAGTTTTAAAGTTTGAAAGATTAAACTTCATAAAATAAAAAATGGTTGAAAATATTGTTTTTATTTATTTAAAAATGTAAAGTTTAATTAAGAAAGGAAATTGTTAAATAAAATTTTATATATTTATTTTAGCTTATAAAATTAATTAGTTAAAAATTGGTGATTAATTAATAAAATTATCAATTTTTAACAACGATAATTACTAATCAAATCAAATCAGAAAATTAAAAAACGAATCGCAAATAGGATTGATTGCTTATTAGATGTACTACTTTGTACCGCTGATTCAAGAACCTCCTGATCCCTTTTCGTATGATTTTGTTTAGAGCAGGGACGGCCAAACTGTGTTAGCAGTTCTTAATCTGCAATTACAACACTGACAAATCAAAGATCGAGCTGTGCAGACAAAAGGGTTGGTTACTACTACAGCAGGAAAAGCTTTTCACTGTTAGTAACATCACTTCCACTTTCAAACTACCAATTGGATCATATCGTACTCTTACCACACAAAATTACTAAATGGAAACTGCGAGCAGCTGAATGAAAAATAATAGATTAAAAGGTTTCTAATTTTTTTAATTTAGTAATAATTTTGTTGCGAAATCAGCATCCTTTGTGGAGCTGAAGTTGCGTTCATCTCCAACCAATGTCGCCCATAACAGAGTCTTTGGCTTTGGCTACCCTAGTGTCGACACCGTGTTAGACCTGCATATCAACCGGAATTTTAACACAGAATCACAGGCAGAGAACAATGATCGTATACAGATACTAAAAGAGGAGTACAAGGAGCACCTGAAAATTCTGGAGGAAGAAGAAAAGCGTCTTGCCATTGTTGAGGATCATAACAAGAGGAATGAAAGTATGAATAATGAATTCTGGTGGGAATGGGATGAGCCTGTAGATGATATGGAGTTAGAGGAGCTTGAGTACTATAAGCTTCGTCTTACACAGCTGAAGAACAAGGTAGTTCAGAGCAAGCTAAGCTAGTATAATGCATATTCTGAAGCCCCACGCATCAAAGATCAAAACTTTTGTGGATATATAGAGCTAGGAGGAAAACCCAGATAAGAAATAGCTTGAAACCGAAGAATGGAGATGAAATCTCTTCGTTCACTATAGTATAAAGCTTCAATCTTTGTTTCCAACAACGATGTCGTCGTCTTCATCAATAGAGTCTCTATCCTCTAGCTTCACGAGATCTCGGCTCTCAAATTCGGCAATTTAAAGCTGAAATCGGAATCTCATCTCCTATGTGCATCGACCTGGGAAATCTCGCTAAGCATGGAAGGGTACGTAGGAGAGAATGAGGCAAAGGTTGATGTATATAGGGGATGAGTGTTGAGATAAGTTGTCTTGGGCAGCTTGAAGTGTTAAAATTGGTAGAGGAATTGGCAATGGCAGTGAAGGTAAGG
>JANZLX010000005.1:1820436-1831547 GCA_025531955.1 Erythroxylum orinocense | reverse complement strand
ATATAATGTAAATAGTCTCTATATATTGAGAGAGCGTGCGAAAAGAAGAGTCTAGAAAGGGTTGTAGCTGTACTGTAGTACTCGGTCCTTCGTCTTCCTCTCCCTCAAAATCTACCTTATCTCATGGCGTCTACATTTGTTACAGTACCTTCAAGGTCCTTCTTTGTTCCCAACACCAATGCGCCTTCTCTTGCTCGTCCAGCACTCGTAGGTTAGTCGCTTTTATGTATTTTAATTTTTAGACTACTTAACAGCAATGGCTACTGGTTTCTTTTTTAACCTAATTCCTTTAGGGGTATACTATTGCAGGAGGGTTGAGGAGAAATTCCTTGAGAATTAATGCCGTTGCAAAGAAATGGGAACCCGCAAAGGTTTTGTCTTTTTCTCTTTTCATGTCTAATCTTGCTCGTTTATTTGAGGTTTAACTTCTGCTGCATAATTGTTGTTTGGGTTTTGTAGGTTGTTCCTCAAGCTGACAGAGTTCTTATCCGCCTCGAAGAGCTACCCGAGGTCTACTCCTACCCCTTTATGTTTATCTGTTTTACTTCATTGTTTGTGCCATGTTCTGTGTTCTTGTTCATTTCATTTTCAACTCCAAAAGTTAAGTTTTTTGGTACTGTCCCATTAGTCTAAATGGCTTGTTGATTAAATGTTCAGACTTGGAATTGAGAAGTTCGATTCTTTTTAGTTACGTGCGTTTGTTTGCTCGGGATTTTGGATAATATGCAATCTTATATCTGCAAAACTAACTTGGGTTTTCAGTTTCAACTGGTGGAACCAGATTCCATTCCCTTTTAAGTTTTGATAATCATAGTTACTCCTTTGATTTGCACTTGGAGACAATATTGCACATTCCCATCTAAAACTGTTATCTGACAATTTGGTTGTGAAGTATAAGAGTAAAGGCGGTCGAGATCAGTGTATCATTTCCTTATCAAATCTCGTCTACTATGCTGATATATAAAATTTATGCTGCAGAAATCTGCTGGTGGGGTTCTGTTGCCCAAATCTGCTGTCAAATTTGAGCGTTACCTCATGGGCGAGGTGAGTGAATTGCCGGCTTGCCAGCTTTTGGCTTTGGCTTTGTACATGGAAGTCGATTCTTGTCACTTCTAATATATGCAAATACTTGATTTAGGTACTTTCTGTTGGTACTGAGGTCGGACAGGTGGAGATGGGAAAGAAGGTAAGCAGTAGTAAACAGTCGATTGAGTCGTAAGAAATTAATGTATTGATTTCTAAGTTATCATTCTCTTGTCAGAGTAATATGCTTCTCTGCAAATTAATGTTAAGAAAGATGACCTCTCGGCCGTTAACATCAATAACCAATTTCTTTTGCAGGTTCTATTTTCAGACATAAATGCATATGAGGTCAGTAACATTAGTTTAACAGGGAAATCTACAATCTATTTGCAACGTTTGCTTACATTGTGGTTTGTAAGCAAAGCAATGGTGTTGCCTCCTCATTATTATCTGAATATCTGTGTGTTGTTCAGGTTGATCTAGGCACGGAAGCCAAACACTGCTTCTGCAAAGCTGATGATTTGTTAGCAGTGGTCGAGTGAAGACGGAGATTTTTCTGTTACATTGTTCTTGAGGGGCATCATTTACTTCTTAAGAGGGTTCTTGAGCCTTGTTTATTGGTAATCTTGGGAAAGAAATTTTGAGACTTGCAATTTGGGATTGGGTTAATCTAACCCTTCTCTCTTTGTTTTCTTGTGTGTTGTTACATCAAAAATATGGAATGACTAAAGGTTATGTTCTTGGCATCTAATTTAGGAACAGCACAGTAACTCTTCCAACTAAATCTCAGAACTTGAAAAGTACAACCTGAGAAACAGGAGCCTGAGCTACTTTGCCCGAGGACATCACCGTCCTTGGTGTTATGTTATGTCTAAGATCAAGAGGAAAAATGCCCGCCATCATTTTACGGGACCAAATTATGTCTCTATAACCATTTCAGATTATGATTAGTCCACAAAAGTTGGAGGAAATGGAAATTATTCGCAGAGTAGATGCACTAGGAAGCAGAAACAAAAAGTTGGTAACAAGTTTAGCCTAGATAAAGATTCACCGATTCGATGTTTTCATTTTGAAAGAATGCCAAAAAATTGGAAAGGGTAACGACTTCCAAGTTACTGCAGTCAAAATTATGGCCAAAACCCGGAGCTGGACATCGAAAACCCCAAGACAGGTAAAGGAAAAAGCTCCAAGTGAGTTAGAACTCAAACAAGCGCAATTCAACCATTCCCTCTTTTCTTTTTGGAGAATACCAAGCAACTACTTTTCCAGAACGTAAAAGCCTCAATGAACAAGTCAAGCTGTATATGAGGTCTTCCATATGGAGCCCTTTTCTCTCTGGTGAAGAACCTAGTGAAAACTTTGAATCAACTCTAAAGCCGACCGGTCCAACAATCTGCAGAAAATAAGGAGCTATCACGATAAGGAACTTTGTGTAGCTTTATTCTTTGAGGTCAAGTTGAAGTTAACTGGTTTATTCTTCTCCAGACTGACAAGTTAGAGAAAGGGTACCTGCTGCTGAAGGATCAAATTCAGCTTGGGAGAAGAAAGTGAACTACTTTCTGCACTGTCTGAAGATCCCCTCAAAATATTGAAGACCTTCTTTGTAAGGGCAGACGCCGAACAGATGTCCAGGCGAGCGTCTAACCTGGTGAGGTCGCCATATCGCTTTCTGAACTTCCCATGTTGGAATGTATAGCAAACTGACCCAAACAAATCAGCACTAAATGGGCTTCTTTTTTCACTCCTCACTGATATGTTTCCATCACCATTTGATTCAGCATGTACAGAACTCTCACTGCCGCTTAACCAGGCCTCGCATGTACCACCTTACATGGAACAAATAATTAACATCAAGCTTCTTTTTTTTTTCCTTCATTTCATAAAGAAATAATAGTTAGAGCTAGAAAAGTGATTCATGTGAAATCTCTTCCAAGAGAAAAACAAGAATCTGAAACATTTATCTTACAATTGCTAATCTTGGTGGTGCACTTTCAAAAATGAAGAAATAAAAGGCATAAGAAACAAACACATCTATCAACTGTTAGTCACTACAATGCATCCAGAAAAATTACCAATAATTCCAGATAATGTTGCATGAGGTTCTTTCATACGTTGATCATATGCAGTATGCCAAAACCAACCCTGTTCTTTCTTTATTAAAAGATCCTTTTTAGTCTCCTTTTTCCTCCAAAAATCCTTGCTCTTCTCATATGAAAAGGCAGCCTTTGCGCATAATCCAGGCAACAGAGCCAAAGGTGCCTCACCATTTGTGCCATTAACAGCCTGGGGATGACCAGTATTTTTGTGGATACCAAAACGGTACCGGAACCCAGATTCAGATGTAAGAGAAGACATATCTAAGGATATCGACTCTGGGACATCCCAATATCCTCCTTTACGGTCAATATACAGCTCTGGCCATCCAGCCTCCAAAGTGATATCATGATCAGAAAGCTACGAACCACAAAGTATCAAGTGAAACAGTTAACACAACAAACAAGAAAATTAAATAATGAAAGCATAATCCTCCTTCCCCGTCTCAGCGAAATTAAGGCCCCATACGTGAAAATATAACAGAAATTAACCAATTAAAGATAATAAAAAAATCATTATTAAGCATTTGGTTTACTATTCATAAAGTCTCATAGAAGAAGCCATATCTATCTTTTCTTGCCATTTCCAAATATATTCTAAGAGACAGGAACTACACTAAAAAGTCCTCAAAAGGAAGTGTTTTGGAATGAATCACCAAGTCTTAGGTGTGGCTATTAGCATACAGAATAAACATTTTCCTTTGAAAACAATCTGGCTAAAGAGAATGTATAACAATCATCAAATAAATGTAAAGGGGAAGCTGCAAAGTTGCTAAGTTTTATACTCAAATGAAAGAGAGCATGGGAAACGAATGAAATATAAATGCATGCCTTTTGATAGAGCATCATTTTGTAGCGAGGTCTCTTCTTCTCACCATGCCGTTCTGTGCCCAGCAACAGAGATGTTGTGGAAGTAAGGGAAAGTTGTGCTAATAAGCTCATAGAATAAAGCGACTTATCCAAAATATGCTTGGCTGCATCTTTAAATAAAGAGTAATCCAATTCCTCAGCATTAGAAAGTTCTGCTTTGATGGATGAAAACAGTTTTTTTGGTCGGAATTGCCCAATTAATCCAAGCCAACTGCGGAGAGAGGTATTATTAAACACAAGAATGAGTGTAATCATGAACCAAGGCAAAGCAAGTACCCTTCAAGAGAGAAGTAAAAAAAAACTCATGCAACCTTGTCTGTCCAACTTCTCATTTACGTTTTCGTAGTAAACATAGTTCTTTGAGGTTAATGAGAAAGAAACTTCTGAAATTCATGAAGAATTTGAATTTCTTATAAGCCCCACATAGAGTCAAAAAGCCTGCAACTGCCACTTGCATCCTAAAACTAAAAACTGAAGGAGCAAGTTAGAACTATTAGATGGAGGGCAATTAGCTCTAGATACTCCCGTTAAAAATCTGTCTTGGGAGGGAAAATTCACAACACTAATAATACGTTTGAAGCAAGTACTGTTCCATGGAATTTTAACCAAAAATAAAAAACTCATGCTTATCTATAGCAATCCCACGATCAACATTCGAACTGAGCACGGTGATTACACTCACATAGAATGTAGTCTATTCCACACCACAATCCGCTGTAACGCTAATAAGGCTTCTATCTTTAACAACAATTGAACATAAGAAAAAACTCAAATCCTAAAACCAGCACCTCACAACCCAAAAGCACAACCAAGTAGAGGAAGGAACGAGATTAAACACACACAAAAATAATCAAAATGAAAAACAAGTGAAAGAGAGTACCAGTCAGCGGCAGTAAGCTTGAGTAGGGCAGACTGAAGAGAAAAAGAACCCAGTTCCTTTTGGGAAGTTGGAGAGTAAGATGGAATTAAACCAAAAGGAAACCCTGGTCCCATAAGCGAAAGTTGTTGAATCCGAAGTGCCCTGCTGGCTCGGGTCGTGTCAAGCGGAAATGGGTCGCCGGGAATGGAGCGAGCACAGCCTTCAAGGGTTTGTGGGGACGAAATGGGTTGGTCCCAAAAGGCAGAGTCCATTGCTGACCTCAAGTTCGCCATTTGGGAAACACGGAGCTTTCAAAAAGTTTCCTTATCCGCGGGTTGTGTATCAGTTTTTGGAAAGACGGAACTTATGAGGCAAGTGGTGAGGAGGGTTTTTGGTAATGCTAAAGGGGTTTTTGTTTCTTTGTTTGTAGTGACACGTGAGAGGCCTTACTGTCTGGAGTTTAGCTATGGGGTTTTGCCTTGGTTAAGGATTCAGAGGCTGGTGGGTGCTTTGTTTGTATTGGTATTTCATGAAAAGCTTGTTTCTTTCTGAAATTGGTCCCATTACATTCTGGTGGATGGTTCACTCTACATAGCTATAACCATCATTTCAAGGGCTTTCATTCATTTGGTACTTTTGGGCCATTCCGTTAGGGTTTATAGATTGGTTGTTTGGTCCCATTCTTAGTCCAAATTAATAAATTTAATTTAATTTGACAGGATTTGAATTTAGATTCCAATATTTTAAACCAACTTAATTTAATTCAAATTTGAAAAAAAATTGAAGTAAAAAATTATGAAAATTTAATCAAATTTAAATTAGATCAATTCAAAGTCAACAAATCACATTAAGTTAATCCAGATTTAAATTCAAGTATTTAACTTTATTAAAGTTTATGCTTACTTTAACATGTATTTGATTATGCATGTTCTCAATGCTCTATGCATTACTTGAATAGTGAATGATGTGAATCAAGTTATGAAGAGGCTCATTCACCTTACTTGCAAGGCAATGTGTCCAAAAGGTGTGGAAAATTATAGAAATGCTCCACTTCTAAGCTAAGACGAGGATGTGGTGCACAATTTTTGACCATTTGGATTGACAAAGGGTAAAGTAACATCCTAATACCAAATCTCCACTTTCATTTACTCTAAAGTTGCTTCATAATAATTAGTACATTGACAAGCATAACAAGCTCCACCAAAATTAAAGAAACATATGAAGAATGGAAAGAAGAAGGAGCCTTGTCATGAATAAACTCCTATTATTTAATATGAAATTCCATTCATTTGAAAACTAATAGCAAGCTTTAAACTTCATTCTTTTAATCGAGCATAATGATGCGAATCAAACTTTAATAAATTCGAATATGCAACACTAAATCTTAATCATGCATTGTTTCGAACCATAATGAAAATTCAAATAATCCTAAATTTTGAGATCTCATTATAACAAAATATAAGAGAAAAGAGAATTTATACCGATATCGAAAAGATCATATTTTAGAGAAAAAAAGTTGGATAAATTTGTCAATCGTAACACATGGGAGTAGTGCACATAATACAATAACTAAGTACCATACCACATGCAAAACAACTATTAGGGAAATGTCACCATTTTACCTAACAATCATGGGGGAAGCTTACAAATTGTGCAAATGGTATGTTTTAAACATCATCTTGACCATTACGTGCACAATATTTACATTCCTTAAAAGGGAATGATGTATGTTATAAGTTGTTGTTGTTGCTTATTTGCATAAAGCTCACGTCTTTAGTCCGAAATAGATAGTAATTACTATTCTTTTGTTCCTTACCTCATCATTTCCATTCCCTTGTTCTTTAAACCTTAAGCCACATGATATTACATCATAAATCTCAGACAAGTTTTTGACTCTTCTCTCCTTTTCAATATGGGATGATTTCACATTTCCTCAATTTTATATCTTATCATATATCTCCATCATAGCTTTGTGGTGCTTAGTCTATAAATTATCCAAACTTCTATCTCACTAGGAAGAAGAAAATCTGCTGCAGCAGCTTATAATTAGCTTTCCAACTCCAGCTTTTAGAAAGTAGTCTCTTAGGATACAACTATGATGGTGTCTAATACCTTCTCCATTCTCTTGCTTCTCGTCTTTCTCGTAAGCTCCCATGCCGCAACTTCACACAATATCATCAAAGCTACCTGCAAGATATGTGCTAAAAAAGATCCAAACTTCAGCTACAACTTCTGTGTAACCTCCCTTCAAGCGGCTCCAGGCAGCCACTGTGCTGATCTGAGGGAATTAGGTATCATATCTATGAAGTTGATCAATCACAACTTGACCGATACGAGGCTCTACATGAAGCAACTCCTGAAGAACAAAAAGATCGACCCTTTTACAAGGGCACGTCTAGATGATTGCCTGGAACTTTATTCAGACGCCATTCCACATCTTAAGCAAGCCATGGCAGATTACAAGTCCAAGCGCTATGACGACGCGAACATCGAACTAAGTGGGGTTATGGAAGCTCCAACGACTTGCGAAGATGGTTTCCAGGAACAAGAAGGTGCGGTTTCACCACTTACGAAGATGAACAATGATACGTATCGTTTGTCTGCTTTAGCTCTTGTCATCACCAATATGCTCCATTGATTTTTTCTCCTTGTTCCTACTTTTGTCTCCTATTCTGTGGACTTAATAATATCAGTTTCCTTAACATGTTCTAAGGGAGGAAAGGAAAAGCAGGAATTGGAACTATGGATAGATATTCAACAAATGATCACTTACCAACTGGTGGAAGACTCTATCGTCTTTTGCATAGATCAACAACTTTATTTTGTTTCATAATTAGTAATGATGTATCCAATATGAAAACTGAGTTGTCAACTTGCGTGATTTGAAATTAAAGCAAGAACAAGGTAAGAGTGACGACTAATTACACTTGTCATAGAGACTTAGAGTTGTATATTGCCAACTTTAAATATTTAATGATTAAGAGCAAAAACAAAAGCATTGAAATAGGAATTGAAAGCCAAATTATAAGCATCACCTCATCAAAAGCAAATGGAGGGATGACTCAATGGTCAAGTTTTATTTAATTAAAAACCAAAACAAGAATTTAGTATTGAGTTCTCTTTTTATATTTATATTTAAATTTTTAAGATTTCATAGTCGACCTAATTCATTTAATTTCTATAATCTAATTACTTAATAGTATAATTCTGAGATATTAGTAATATAAGTAGAGAAGTTCAACATCACTCCTAAGTTTTCTCAAAATTATGGATTCTAGGAAAGGGTGCCTCCTCAATATTTGGGAGTCTATCCAAAGACCAAAGCATTGCCAACTCAATGCCTCTGCTGCATCTGGTACGCTGTTTTAGGTAGAATGTGAGGTCATTTGGGTAGAATTGGAGGAATTAATTGTGACGTAGGCTGTGTTATCTCAGCTTTCTATATACTACACATATCGTCTTTATAACATCATTCTGAAATTTTCATCATACGTAAAAGGAAGAAGCAGCGTGTCTTTAGTCTTGACTCATCCTTCATGATTTCAACTTCTACTTCCCTGGAAATGAAGTTAAAAGACTAGTACAGCCATATTCAACGAAATTGAAGATGTAATATATCATCCTCATTTCTTCATGAGGCAATTTAGAAATTAGAAAGCATCAGATGAAGCGCACATAAAAATGAAAAAGATTAGTCCTCAAAGTTGCTCTTTCTCAAACATTGGCAATCAGAGATCCTTTGTGATCAAGTTGATAGAAACATTACAGTCAAATCGAACAAAAAAAACACAGAAAGCAGAAGTCTTGCATAACACTGAAGGAGAGAAAGGCGGAGTAAATCAGCTAGACAATGGATGGTTATGAACATCATCAATAGCAAGATTGCAGGAGTCGATCTTATCAGCTTCCTTTTCAGGGATTTCAAGCTTGAATTCTTCCTCTAGAGCCATGAAAATCTCGACATTATCCAAGCTATCCAAGCCCAGGTCTATCTGGAAATGTACGTCAGGCTGCTCAGAAATTGTTAGAGAAGCTATAACATTAGAAAATGACTTCGTCACGAATCTGATTTGACATTGAACAAGAACTCTAATCAATCAACGGACATTAAGGTAGGGAAAGAGAAAAGAAGAAACCTTTGAAGGATAGACTTTAGGGACGGACTTGACGACGTCGAGGACTCTGTCGACGACCTCTTCCTAGGCGCTATCATCGTCATGGTCCGACGACATGAAGCGTAGGATAGACCCTAAAGGATCCGAATTGGGTCGGGTTGGGGCAAGAGAAACCCGAAAATGGCGAAGCAACGCACTTCTCAGAGTGGAAGCCATAGAGAGAAGAAGAAGATGATGATGATGATGATGATGAAAAGTTGGAGAAATCTAACAGAAACTGACACTCGCACTCGGGAGAGAGAGAGTATAATCACGGACTACGCACGTGCTCAATGGGCCCCACTTATACATTTATGTTTTTAATAGAATGAAAAAAAAAAACTAAAAATACCTTTCGATCGAGAGAGGCGGACGTACAGAGATCTCGATCTCGATCACGTTCTCGGTCTCGATCGAAGAAGAAGAAGAAGGAGCATCTGAAAATGGCGCCTGTATCAGCACTTGCCAAATACAAGCTGGTGTTTTTGGGGGATCAGTCTGTTGGCAAGACCAGCATCATCACTCGCTTCATGTACGATAAGTTCGATAACACATATCAGGTAACAGATCAAACTAGTTACGATTCTAGCTAGGTTTTGTAGGTCAACTATAGTCAATACGTTACGTTAAAATCTCAGTTTTCACTTCTTAGGCCACCATTGGTATTGATTTCCTGTCCAAGACCATGTATCTTGAAGATCGAACTGTTAGGTTGCAGCTCTGGTATGTTGAATTAATCCTAATCCTGAATCTGAGAGACGCCCCTCTTTTGGGCATTTCACCCTGGTATTTGATGTTGCTTACTGGTGTTTTGATTCTACTTACAGGGACACTGCAGGACAGGAAAGGTTCAGGAGTCTGATTCCAAGCTATATTCGTGATTCCTCAGTCGCAGTCATTGTTTATGATGTTGCTAGTGTGTACTTTCATCCCTTTGCTTTACACTTTTCACTTCCTTCATTACATGCCTCTCTTATTGCCTGCCGCTCACCTCTAGGTAGACAGTCTTTCCTCAACACAGCTAAGTGGATTGAAGAAGTTCGTACTGAGCGTGGAAGTGATGTCATCATCGTCCTTGTTGGAAATAAGACTGATCTTGTGGAGAAAAGGTCATTTCCTTATGTTCCTAACACAATTTGCTGCTTTACTATGTTTCTCTTCCATGTATATACTTATCACTCAGTTGAGAATTTAGGTTATTACTTGACAATTCTTGTATGCAATTCTGAAAATGGAAAGAAGGGGAGAATCTGGCAACTTAAGCATTCACCATGTTAGTTTTCTGTGCAAATTAGACGCATAAAGAATTCTATCAATTACTCTTTGTGCTTCATGATGGCTTCAAATGGTTCTGAATAGGATGTGATTGCCTGAAAGCAATTTGATGAAGGTTCTTGTTCAGTTGGGTTTTGAGTTTATCTTTATTAGGAGTCAGCAATTTGTCATTTCTGTTAAAATGTCCTGATGATTGATTCTGGAGAAACTTAGAAAGCTGTTTCTTTTTTAAAATATTTACTTATATGCAAGCAAACTGGATAGTTCCCTCATCCCTTGGGATCTTTGACTTGGTGGTTTTACAGGCAAGTATCAATAGAGGAAGGAGAAGCTAAAGCACGTGAGATGAATGTTATGTTTATCGAAACTAGTGCGAAGGCTGGCTTCAATATAAAGGTGAGCTTCCATTCTGTTGTGAAAATTTGAACTTTATAGAACACAAATGCTGAATCTAATCCCTGTATTCCTCTTTGCAACTTCCATTTCAGGCACTGTTTCGGAAAATTGCAGCAGCATTACCAGGAATGGAAACACTCTCTTCTACAAAGCAAGAAGATATGGTTGATGTGAATCTCAAGTCCTCCAACGCAAATGCATCACAGTCACAACAACAATCCGGAGGATGTGCCTGTTGATACCCAAAATCGAGATCTGAGCTCTGTTTAAATCATTCCCTTCGCATGTTTCTTTTTGCCCCCGAGTGTCTGTAAAGTTTGTGCACACTTCTGTTCTTGTTCTTAGTAGACACTGACTGCTATAGTTGCATTTGTCTCTTCCTTAGATCTTGTTATGGACCACATCTCTTCAAGATTTTCTCCATCCCAAGCAAAATTGAAA
>JANZLX010000005.1:1783700-1813391 GCA_025531955.1 Erythroxylum orinocense | reverse complement strand
AGGACCAGGATTACTATTCCTAAGCTCAATTCTTAGCTAACTAATCTAACAATCCAACAAATCAAAAATTGCAAAACCTTCAAACATTCTCTTAAACTCTACCAAATCCTAACGAATAAAGCATAAATGTTTTGTTAATTAAATAATATGAATTGTGCAATTTTGATAGTTTCTGCAAGTCATATCGCATATGTCTTTATCAAAAATAATCTCTTTATTAATCAAAGATAAAATTAAGTAATAATAGACTTTTTCTAACTCGGTATTTATCCGATATGTCAATTAGGTGTTGATGATAATAAATTAAATAATTTAATTAAGTCAAATTAGAAGATTTAATTGAATAATAATTATAATATGAAGGAAGAATATTTTATTATGAAAGGGAAAAAAAGGCAAAAGGAATAATAATATAGTTAAGTGGTGGAGACAAAAGGGGCTTTTAGTTAAACAAACGAACAAACAAGAATCTGACGGTGAAAGAGAGATCTGGATTTACCGTACTTGCTTTTTTTTTTACTGTGAATTCTGTACCGTGTCCATCTCCGATCTCACACACTCACAGTCAAAAAGAGTTATCCAACTTTTTCCTTTTTCTCTTTTTCTTCTGACCGTTAATAATAAATTAGATTTGGTCAGGTGGGGTCTCCACACATTTAAACTTCTGACAACCAATGAGAAGAGAACCAAACTCAGCCATGGCATTTGGGTGTGGTCTGGACTCTGGACTCCTCCTTCTCACACCTGCCATTTGTTTCTCAACCCCCCACGCCAAACCAAACCAAATGCTCATACCCATTGTTAATTTACATTGATGGCTCCTAATACCGGGGATTAAGAAGTTAGAGAGTTGATAGTTCAGAAAACAAGCCGGTCCGAATCAATCCGACTCAACTCAAATGCTCATGCTCGTTATTAAAAATATCAGTAATACACAGTCTTATTCTTAACTGATTATAAATAACTCAGATTATGGATAAAAACTCAAATTGAGTGAAATTTAAATTTGAATGATTTGCAGCAAATGATTATTTAAATTAAATGGTAATAAGTTGGTTCCACTACCCACTAGAGAGAATGTATGAATTTGGGTGACACCTCATTATTAATTATTGTGGAATTCGTCGCTTCAAGTCCACTTAACACTTTTTGGAGAGGAAATTAGATTTTATTAGATCCATATTTCAACTACCCAATTCCATTTCTTTCTTGTTCTTTTGGCAAGCGTGTTTAGTGGGGAACACCCACATCCACTACCAAGACATAATTACTGCCAATATGGGGTTGAATTATTGAGGAAATTGAATTTAAAATTATATACAAATTAAATGGGTTTGGATGATTAGCTGGCCTCTTGTTCTAAACATGAATAAATAAATAAATAATAAAGCAAGGGTTAAGGAAGATATATCATCAAATTCACAAATTTTACAATCCTCAAAAACAAAGGAGAAAATAGTAAATATTCCTCTAATAAGTAATGTGTACAAAAGCTTTGTAAAATTTCATCAACTGATTTTTCTATATTTATTAACCCCCAATCCCAAATGGAACCAAGAAAAAAGGAAAAAGCAAAAGAGAGATTAAAGATGGGTGGGGGTAATACCGTACTTTTGCAAGCATAACTGTGGACCAGGCGCGGTCAAATGCCAGACGGTCATGAACATCAACGGTTATGATTGACTTTACCAAAATCAACGAGCTTCCTTGATCGGTTGCCGCAATACGAAGCCGCCGTCGAGAGATGGGGATTAGTCGGAGCCCTAAGGTCGCTGGAGAAACCCAAGTCAGGAGGCAATGTCGCCTTCTGGGTCCAGTGGCGGTTAGGGCTTGGCCTCACCAGAGGACTCATACAAAATGATAATCCCGACGTGTTCCTGGAATGCCCAGGCTTGCCTCGCCGCACCGACGTCGGCGTCCTCTTCCACGGGTGCGTTGAATCTGACGACGAAGGAGACGGGTCGCAGTCCTCGTCGTTATCATCACGTCTGGCCGGCGACATTCCTCGATCTGCACGTAGACGAGGTTCACCAAGGCTCATGGAGGTAACCGAAAATTGGTTGGTTGATGGCTTCTTCTTGCTGCTGCCGGCTGAGAAGATGGTAGAGAACCAGAGAGGCGAAGAAGATCCATTACCACCGGGATCCGGATTCAATTTATCGGATCTAGGGCGAAACAGCTTGGTGATAAGAGAGAATTTGCCACTCTTGGTCTTCGAAGCTCTCGCTGCACCAGCTGCTACTCCCGCCGTCGTCGTTGTTGTTGACGACGTAAAGCTGGGGCCTACCTGAGGAGTAGTGTAGAATAGAAGCTGGCTGTGCGATTGATTTAGGCATGAAAAGTCATCGTCGGATTTGCGCCGAGAAACGTAGGGAGAAACGGAGCGTGGAAAAATGAGAGGGGGATGATGATGCGAATCTGATTTCCGGCTGGCTTCGACAGCGCGTGGGTCCTGTTGGGCCTGTGCGTGAGACTGAGCGTGAGCCTGAGCCTGAGCGGCGACGAGAACAAAAAGTCGATCCCGGAGACAAGTGGCGCAAACGCCGACGGCGCTACTGTGATCGAACAGATGCTTCTTACACCTCATTTACTCCGACTATCAAGTATATATCTCTTGTACGATCTTCTTCTCTTCCTACTCGTCTTCTTCTTCCTCTGATCTTTATCTATCTAAACAAGAACGGAGAGAAGAAGGATTTATATCTATGTATATACATATATAAGAAGGTGAATTTAATGGAGTAGTCAACAAGTTCAAATAAAAGCAGAGAGACAGAGTGTATGCTTGAGATTTATATAAAAAATCTGGTTTTTATAATCTCAATTAATTTTTTATTTTTAGTTAAAATGGAAAATTAAAATTTGAAATGGGCATTTAATTATTATTTAAAATTATTTGTTTTTTCAGTTGGGTAACTTTTTAGGTGTGTTATTTATTATAGAATTAATTTGATTGTTCAAGCGCCAGTTAGGTGGCGCGTGGTTGGGGGTCCAAAGTCCCGGGAGGAGGGAACAGATCATACGGTGGTTAAAGATCGCACGCCCGTTTGTCAGTAACTGTATCTTACGTACGCACGCGCCGCCATATGAAAACTGAAAAGAAACTGGAGGCAGACAGGTAAGGTAGTTCCGTAGGTATGCTTTTGTCATTTTCTTTTATTTATATAATTTTGCTTTTTTTGTTTTTTTTTGGTTTTTCTTTGTTGGTATATCCGCAACCGACTTCGTTGACCCAAATGTGGCGTCGTATAGGTTTAGGAAGTTCCTATCCTGTTCTCAACTTTGTATTATTATGCACTTTTGTTCCCTGTCCCAATATTATTCGAGCGGGTCGGATTTAAATTTTTTTCGATCGGATTCGGGTTGATTTTAAAGTAAAACTATTTGGAATATGTAAATTAATTTTGTATCAGTTCAAATTTTCAATACGTTCTGTTAATTTTTGATTGGATTGGGACCAAATTAGTGGTTCCTATTTATGTGTATATAGTATACAGAAGCAATTGCTAAGTTTGACAAGAGGAGCTTCCTTCACGTGGGGTTACATACCTGCAACAGTTGAATCTTGCAAGTTTTGTGTATGGTTTCCTTGTCACAAGCTGCATAAAGAAATTGTCATATTACCATTGTCGTAAACTATGTAGTTGATATGTTATTTCTTACAAGAAACATAGAAAAAAAATAGAGGAAAGAGTACTAGGTTACTCACATTCAGGAAACCAACATTGGAAGCTTCCCCAGATCTGTTCAGTCTCTATCAACTCAAGGGCAAGTTGCAATTTATACAGAAGAAAAGAAATTGATGTGTTCGTATAATGTGTTTTTGTCTTATTCAAACTCAAAATGACTTATGGGTAAGACTTGGGCTAGAGGTACAGAGAGAGCTGAGTTTAAGCCTATAAATTAAAGACTTGACCTTTGGCCCAGACAAAGACTTCTTTTGGTAATGGACATGGTTAATTAGAAGATGATGTCAAGTGTTGTGTTTCTTCTGAATTCTGATTCCTACCGTTTAACTGGAGACGGAGGCGGATAAGTCTTAACCTTATTGTGTACGGCGTCAGTTAACTGTTCGAACGAACAAGATTTACCCAAAACATTGTGCTTTTTCTCTTTTTCATTACTTTGCATCAACTCCATAGTCAAAGTCCCGATCTTTTCAATCTATCAATCTATCTCTCTTTCATTCCTTAAGGCTATTAATACTGCTTTGGAGCTACTGCTGCTGCTGATGCTTCAGTTGTTTTGAGCAACAACAGACACAGGAAAATGTCAGTCTTTTGCAATCAGATCAGAGCTTCTTCAGCTCTCGTCAGACGTCTCAAGCACGCTCTATTCCTGACTCAGACTACTAGATCTTTCACCACTATGGAGGGTCACCGCCCCACCATTGTCCACAAACGTAGTCTTGATATTCTTCATGATCCTTGGTTCAATAAGGTCTGTTTCTCTAGCTCATCTCCTCGCCCTCTTTCTGTTTGTTGAACTTTCCTGGTCAAAGATCCAATTTTGTTTCCTGGCCAATGCGTTTTGTTGGCATTTGATGTTTGGATAGGGAACGGCGTTTTCTATGACGGAAAGGGATCGTCTTGATCTCAGGGGACTTCTTCCTCCTAATATTATGTCTTCTGATCAGCAAATTGAACGCTTTAGTAAGCTTTTCCAACTCACCGTCTTTAGCTTGTTTTGCTTACTTCTTCTACTATTTGGCGTTTTCATTTTGTGAAAGACAAAAAGGTGTACAACGAATCAAGGAAGCATTCAACTTTTTGTTTCTGGCTTGGCCTATGATTACATTTGATTCCATCTTGTTGTTATGTGCTGGCAACTTTTTATGCTTTGGGTTATGCAAATTCATTATTATTTACCTATATTCTATTTGAACTGCTGATACACAAACCTATTTGAAGTCTCGGCTATTTTTTTTTCCTTCATTATGAATATTCGAGGTTTTCTCAATTCACAGTGTTTGACTTGAAGAGGCTTGAAGAGCAAGCAAAAGATGGGCCATCTGATCCAAATGCTTTAGCCAAGTGGCGGATATTGAATCGCTTGCATGATAGGAATGAAACAATGTATTACAAAGTTAGTTTCCTCATTGCTAACCTCCAAGGAGAAGCATTGTAGTGTAACTTTTATATTATTGCTATATATTGTGAATAATATTTACCTAGGAATCCATGTCTCAAAACTTATTTTGGGAATTTGACAGGTTCTAATTGCACATATCGAGGAGTATGCACCTATAGTGTACACTCCTACAGTAGGCCGTGTTTGTCAGAATTACAGTGGCTTATTTAGAAGGCCAAGGGGAATGTATTTTAGCGCTGCAGACCGTGGAGAAATGATGTCCATGGTTTATAATTGGCCAGCTGAGCAGGTATCATACTTGCGATTGATACAATTTGCTTTGGAACCTCATTGCCTGTTCGCTTGCAATATCTTAGTGAGGATTGAGAAAGAAAAATAAAGAAAGCAAACATCGGAACAGAAATGATGGTTTCTCTGCATTGCTGATTGGAATAAGAAGACAGTATGTTTTGCTGCACGAAATATACAATGGCCATGGACTAGAATATCAATGCATGTTTTAATACTCATCTTATTGTTATAAAGTTATCTATTTCCTTTTTTCAGGTTGATATGATAGTTGTTACAGATGGAAGCAGGATTCTGGGTCTTGGAGATCTTGGGGTTCAGGGAATTGGAATTGCAATTGGGAAGCTAGATTTATACGTCGCTGCTGCAGGGATAAATCCTCAAAGGGTATATTTTTGTTTTTAATTCTGCTTAGTTTTGTTTGTACTAATGCAGTGAGTAAAAGAGACTGATCATATTTGTTGTTGATGATTTGAAGTATTTCTTAATAATTTTACCTTCATCTGGTCATTATACTTGACTGTCATTACTATGTTGAATTTGTACATCAAAAACATTTTGATATATGTAATTGCTCTCCTTGTTCTAAGATATCGTATCTGGTACTTGAGACTGAATAAATTAATCTCATTTTTTATAGATTTTTTCTTTCCTGGTGCTAGGTGCTTCCAGTAATGATTGATGTTGGAACTAATAATGACAAGCTGCTCAATGACCCATTGTGTAAGTATTTGTCGTCTTCTTATGAATATACTCTTTACCCCTGCCAATTGTATGTTCTATCTTGAAGATTGATTAATCACATTTCTTCTTGTAATTTGATCTTGATATTCTTGCACTCTGACAGCACTAGTAATTATTAGTCTTTGTCAATTATTTGGTTTATGCATTGATTGACTCCTGGTACCCAGAACATGATTGTATCAATTTTATGGTTTATATCCTTGTGCAAGAACAGATTTGGGATGACAGCAAGACCGTTTTGATGGTGATGAGTACATAGCAGTCATTGATGAGTTCATGGAGGCAGTATTTACTCGATGGCCACATGTGATTGTTCAGGTAACTTTTATTGTTTCCGTATGGTGAACTTTGTACCGCTGTTTTCACCGGTGTGCCTAAACTTTTACTTTCTGTGACATCTATTTACATATTGAACATTTCAGTTCGAAGATTTTGAAAGCAAGTGGGCATTCAAGCTATTGCAGCGATACAGGAATACCTACAGGATGTTCAATGATGATGTCCAGGTAATTGTAATTCTTTTATAGCATTTCCTTTTTTACTCTCTTTTTCTTCTTTTCTAGGTGTTCCTAGAAACAATGAGGTACTGGATCTCTGAAAATGATCCATGTTGTTTGTGAAATATTACTAGCAACACAAATTTCTGTACATAAAAAAATTTCCATGGTCGTTACACTTCTGATCTTTCTTGAAGGGGACTTGGCACATGAGTGCTTCTGCTTTACTAAACTTTACTCATTTATGATGAATGAAGCAAATTTCTTCTTTGGTTGATCTTTTCTAGATTATGTTGACTACCTTCAACAATCTCAAAAGAAACTTTCTTTGGATTTGAGGGTTTTAGGGAAAGATAGGAGGTTAGAAGTTCATGTGAAATAAATGATCAGTTACTAGAATCAGGTAGCTGAGAGTCTCATATCACAATTTTATGTGCTATTCCATGATTATTGATAGCTTTAGATTGGTATTGTTGACAGCTTTAGATTGGCATTGTTGACTCCAGGTTTGACAAATTGAACAAGATAAAACTGCAAAAAATGCCAGGGATTTGACCCAACTTTGAATCTTAAGTCAGAAGAGGCTCTTTTGCAGGGCTAAAGATTCAGAGTTTTGCTAAATGTAGGTTCACATTTGCTTACCTGGTCTTGGGCTGTTAATCTTATCTATAGACCTCTGGGCCACGATGTGGGTTCATGGGGTCTGGTTGTGGGCCTGCTATTTCTGTCTGTGTGTGTGTGACTTTTGTCATGGCCCCATGATGCCTTTAACTGAATCGGTATCCTACAGATTAAGATTTGGATCCACAACCTCGAAAGACTCAGAATTTGACCATCTCAATTGGCTAAATAAGTCACTTCTATCAATTATGATTTTTGGTATGGTAATATGATATTCTTCGTGTTTTTAGTATTGTTTCCGATGAATTTTTGTTTTACTTATTCTATTTAATTCAACTGTCAAATAATGGGTACTTAAATCAAATGTATATGCAAGTATTTAATGGTTGGTTCATCTGTGCAAACATTTAACAACTTCCAGTCCCTTCTGTTTCCTGTGCTTTAATGTGAACTCATCATACAGGGAACAGCAGGGGTTGCAATAGCTGGCCTTCTAGGAGCTGTTAGAGCACAAGGAAGGCCTATGATTGATTTTCCTAAGCAAAAGATTGTTGTTGCTGGTGCTGGAAGGTTAGTTGTTTGTCCTACCATGTGATTGGTTAACTGTACATTTCTAGTGTAAACTTGAAAAGAAATGGACAATCGTTCCAGTACATGCTGTCCACCATGGGAAATCAAGATTTGCATCTTTTGGTGTTCGCAATGAAGGTTTGATAGTGCTTAATAATGCTAATATGAACTTTTGGCACGAAGTTGATTGTTAAACTAGAAAGAGATCAAACCCTCCTTTGAGATTCTGAAACTAAGGGAGTGGAGTATAATGGTATGGAATTCCAGGTTGCATCCGCATTATTCAAGGTGAATTAAAAATGGAGGCTGAGTTGGGTATTGTACATGTTGTTTAATCCTAGTGTTAGAATGAACTTGTCGTGATATATATGGTCGACAATGAAGACACTAATCCACACATAGTATCATTCTAAATGTTAAGAATCGATATTGTGGTTATTCATAGGTGGGTATCTCAAGTATATTATTTAAACTGTCAGCTATTGTAGAGTAAGTAATGTGTGATCTATGTTAAGAGTTTCGCATGGTACTATATGTTGGAATTATCATGTTTGTTGATAGATCATAAAAAGATTTACTGATGCTTTGCATGCATGCAGTGCAGGAATAGGAGTTCTAAATGCTGCACGGAAAACAATGGCTAGGATGTTGGGTAATAATGAGATTGCTTTTGAAAGTGCGAGGAGTCAGTTTTGGGTAGTTGATGCTAAGGTAAGAAGTCAACTATGCTTTCAACAGTGAAAAGTTATTGTGGTTGATTCATGTTAAAACCATTGGTTTCCATTGCTTTGGTTTTGCTGTCTAGATACATGGACAACTTACATCCTAATGTCTAATTGAATTTGACTCTGGCTTTGGTTTGGGTACATCTTCACGACAAACCGCGGCATAGGATGCTGAACTAATTTGTTGTGTATATCTAGGGTCTTATCACGGAGGATCGAGACAATATTGACGCAGATGCCCAGCCATTTGCAAGGAAGGTAAATGAAGCTAACCGGCAAGGATTGAGGGAAGGTTCAAGTCTTATAGAAGTGGTACGTGAAACTTCTATTCTTTTCATTACATCAATATTGGATATAAAAACATCCATCTTGGTGGAGCTTCTTTAATTTCGTTAAAAAGATGTCATTAACTGTTATTTGTTGCCATTCCTGTGTACTATTCTCACAAGTTATTCTGAATAGGTGCAACAAGTGAAGCCTGACGTGCTGCTTGGGTTATCTGCAGTTGGGGGATTATTTTCAAAAGAGGTATAAATGGAGCCTTGAATCAAATGATTACCGAGTGTCATCTAAGCTTTATGACTTTTCGATTGGTCCATCTAGATAAGTTTTCTCCCTGCAACAAAATAGGACATCTTTTCTGCATTTTCACTTTTCTACTCTAGCATCAAATTATGTTTCAAATTAACTATTGTATGAATAGGTTCTAGAGGCCCTCAAAGGATCAACTTCAACAAGACCTGCTATCTTTGCCATGTCAAACCCTACTACAAATGGTATGGTTTCTTTCAAACCATTAAGCTTTTTGAATGCAAGAGTTTTTGGATATCCATGGTCCTAATGCCCTTATTTATGCCTATCTTCTCTCTTTCACTCACTCACTTTTCCCTACTCACAGCTGAATGCACTCCTGAAGATGCATTTTCTGTAGTGGGCGACAATATCATATTTGCTAGTGGAAGTCCTTTCAAAGATGTAGATCTAGGTAAGTATTGGGGCTAATCTGACCCTGAGTTTGCGAGTTATATTTGAAATTTGTGGGGCATCAATCTTTACTTCATTCATCTTCAATCAATTTGTGATCATGATAGAAGAAAATTTTCAGCCTCTGTTCAATTTATAAAGCACGAACATAGTTTTTCTATTTTGTTTTTGGTGTTTGTATTTGTGTGAAAGAGAGTTTACTTCAATATGTATCATTTTACTTTCGCAGGAAATGGTCATATTGGCCACTCGAATCAGGGAAACAACATGTATCTATTTCCAGGGTCAATTTCTTCCACCTAACCTTCATATTAGGAACTTCAAAATAGGTGTTTCTTAACTCAGAATCCATATTGAGATGTAGCAATCTATGTTGTGATTTGTAGGATTGGGCTGGGGACTCTTCTTTCCGGGTCGAGAATGATATCAGATGGCATGCTGCAGGCTGCAGCCGAATGGTATGCATCTTCTATAGAATAGTGTTATTTGGCATGATCAAAGGTTAATCTCTCTGAGTTTTAAGTATGGAAATTGCAGCTTAGCTGCATACATGACAGAAGATGAGGTGGTAAAAGGGATAATATATCCTCCAATATCAAGGTAAGTGGCTTAAATCAGGCATCATTTACAGTCATTCAAGTTCAGTTCGAATCCATGTGTTGATGAGGTGGTGCGCGTATCTGATATAACTGGTATTGGTTTTTGTGGGGTGCAGAATAAGAGATATAACAAAGGAAGTGGCAGCAGCAGTGGTGCAGGAAGCCATAGAAGAAGATCTTGCTGATGGATACCGTGAAATGGATGCTCGAGAGCTTCGAAGGCTTGACGAGGTAAATCTAAGATTACAGTGTATACATATAAATACACACCCGCTCACATGCATGCACACATATATATATGGAACTGGTTTGCTATTTGAGAGTGTAATGTGGTTTTGATGTTATGATTTTAGGAGGAAATGAAAGAGTATGTGAAGAATAACATGTGGACACCTGAGTATCCTACTCTGGTCTATAAGAAGGCTTCATGATCCCAACCTCCCATCATTTCTTCTTCCTTCCATATCAAAAAGGCTGCAACTTTATGCAAATTTTTTTTTTCAATTAACAAAACATGAATGTATGTAATATACATACATTGTAGCTATGTATTCAACAGAATTGTTGTTTTCCAAATTAATTAGAATAATAAAAGAAAAGTTTGGCAAAATTTATGAATTACTGCTGCTTTGCATACCTAACACAAGCTGTCCTGTAAGCCAGACATTGTAGTCCTGGAGACGCAACTCTCAATTCTAACATTTCCAAGAAAGTGGGAACTTTACCTCGAATAACGAAGGAAATATATGATCCGTAATCGTAATTTCGATCATAATATTGAGATTACTGTTAGACTGTTATCATAATTTGTCGTTATTACGGAATTTGATTAGAAAGAGAAAAAGACAAAGGAAAACGTTTGGAATGATGTCTGAAGAGCCGACGGCTTGTGGTCATTAGGGATAACGCCTACAATTGGCTCCGGACATTCATTCAAAATTCAAAATTTCAAACATCTGACCAGAACGTAACCTTTTGCATCTGCCACGAAAATATCATAAGTTAAGTGTCTTTTTCGATTTTTTAAAATAAAAACAGCATCACCCGCCTGTCACTTTGCCTTCGACTACCCCAACGCGTTCATTTCAAGTCAAGCCGTGCGTCTTCTACTTTTCTTCAATCGGATATCTGCTGCCAAATTACACAACTTAGGGTTGTTCAAAAAAATGGCTACTATGGAGAGCTTGATAGGTCTTGTTAACAGGATTCAGAGGGCCTGTACTGTTCTCGGCGACTATGGCGGCGGTGACAACTCTTTCTCTTCTCTTTGGGAAGCTCTGCCCTCTGTCGCCGTCGTTGGTGGCCAGGTCTTTTTCTTTTTCGAGAAATTAACACTCAATTCTTTCCCTTTTCAACAAAAGATGAGACGTTTAATGTTTTAATTATGGGCGATGTAAAGGGTTTGTTGTTATAGGCTTTTTGAAGATTTCTGACGAATCCAATTCTTGTTATGAATCGTGTCTCACAGAGTTCAGGAAAATCATCTGTCTTGGAGAGTATTGTTGGCAGAGACTTTCTTCCCCGAGGATCAGGTTTCATTTTCTTCTACTAAAGATTCTCCCTTTTTCATTAAAAAGAAAAGTAAAACAGGAAGAAATGAGATGTTTGTGTTATTTTAATTCTTATAGGGATTGTGACGAGAAGGCCTCTGGTTTTGCAACTTCACAAGACAGAGGATGGAACCCAGGAATATGCTGAATTTCTTCATTTGCCCAAAAGACGGTTCTCTGACTTTGGTAAAATGCACATACCTATATTTTTTTTCCCTTTTTTTGTGTTTAGTAATTACTTTGTTGTTTACTATGCTGCTTGTTTCAGCTATGGTTCGCAAGGAAATTCAGGATGAAACTGATAGATTGACGGGGAAAAACAAACAGATATCGCCTGTTCCTATACATCTCAGCATCTACTCTCCAAATGGTCCTCCCCCTTACTTTGGTCCTTCATTCTCTGCATTTCCTTCTTGCACCCTTAACGAAGTTTAATAAACTAAACTGTTTCTCGTTTTGCACTCCTAACAGTTGTCAACTTAACCCTTGTTGATTTGCCTGGCTTGACAAAAGTTGCCGTTGGTATGCTCTCTCGCTTTTCTCACTTTGAAATAAACTCATGTATCTTTTAGTCTTAGTATTTCAGCTCATGAATGGAAATAACATTACTTTGTTCAGAGGGACAGCCTGAAAGTATTGTTCAAGATATTGAGGTTATGGTCCGCACTTATGTTGAGAAGGTGAGTTGCCTTAAAACTTCTACTTTTATGTTTGGAGTGCAATACATCCTTCTATTTAGCCAGGCGAAAGCTGTTTGGAGCAGAGTAGTTGATCTCATAGAGCATCCACTAGGCATAAAAGGGTTCAAGCAAAGTGGTGATATCTTTGTGATTCATGTACTCCATTCTTCAATGATTTGCTATATGATACTTTCAGCCAAATTGCATCATCCTTGCAATTTCTCCAGCCAATCAAGATATAGCAACATCTGACGCCATAAAACTTGCTAGAGAAGTGGATCCTACTGGTATACCTATTTCGTTTTTGTTAGTGCACGAAATCTGTGTCAAGTTTACTCTTTAACTTGATTTTATCATGAAATGCAAATTTTTGCTTGGAAATCACCCAGGTGAGCGAACCTTTGGGGTGCTAACAAAGCTGGATTTGATGGACAAAGGAACTAATGCACTAGATGTACTCTCTCTCTCTCTTTCACACACACGTGCGCTTGCGTGCACGCTAGCACAGATTTCTTATATACCAGGAATTACAGATATACTTAATTTGTAGGTTCTTGAAGGAAGATCTTATCGCCTTCAACAGCCTTGGGTTGGTATTGTGAATCGTTCCCAAGCCGACATTAACAAGAATGTTGACATGATTGTTGCAAGGCGCAAGGAACGTGAGTACTTTGCTACGAGTCCTGATTATGGACACTTGGCGAGCCAAATGGGATCAGAATATTTAGCAAAACTTCTGTCCAAGGTTTGTCATTCTAAGGATAGGTTTTGTTCTTAGTTTCTTCATTCTTTTTCTCTCTTTGTAATTTACGTCATCCTTCCCTTGGAATTTGTATTCTGTTCCAGCACTTGGAAACTGTAATTAGGGCTCGGATACCCAGCATCACATCCATGATCAACAAAAGTATCGATGAACTTGAATCCGAGATGGACCATCTTGGTAGGCCCATTGCTGTGGATGCTGGGGTGCGTACCTTTTATTAATTCTAATTACTCTCGGCCAGGATGCTATTTTCCTCTTGTATGACTGATTATGTGTTCATAGGCACAACTTTACACTATCTTGGAACTTTGTCGTGCATTTGACCGGATTTTCAAGGAGCATCTGGATGGAGGGTAAGCATCATGTTTCTACTGTCTCAGTGTTAATATGCTCTTTTAGATGGCAATATATGTTTAGTACAAAATGAATAAGTCCTTGATTCTTTGGTGAATTACGTTTTGAAATTATGATTTTGTTAGGAAGGATTTCTCATCATATATTTCTTTGGTGGATGACCAATTTTTCCTGGCCAATTGCTGAAATTTCTAATCATGCTCCTGGATTCCTGTCTTAGGCGACCTGGAGGTGATCGGATTTATGGAGTTTTTGACAATCAACTTCCTGCTGCTTTGAGGAAGCTTCCATTTGATCGCCATCTTTCTGTTCAGAATGTAAAGAGGGTGGTATCAGAAGCAGACGGTTATCAGCCACATCTGATAGCCCCAGAGCAAGGTTATCGGCGCTTGATTGAGGGAGCATTGAACTTTTTTAGAGGACCTGCTGAAGCGTCTGTGGATGCTGTAAGTTGTTTATTCTTTATATAATATATAGGTTATTCAAGTTTTTCAAGTTTGTTGAACATTAGGTGGAAGATTTTACCTGGTCTTTATCTGATCTTCAAATTTGGCATTCAGGTTCACTTTGTTTTGAAAGAGCTTGTAAGGAAGTCAATGGGAGAAACTCAGGTAATGATTGGTGCAAAGTTATCTTTGGACAAATAAGACCGTGAGCATTTTGAGGAATCAATGTTTGTTAATTTGTTGGCATTTATCAGGAATTAAAGCGCTTTCCAACTCTGCAAGCTGAAATTGCTGGTGCTGCTAATGAAGCCTTGGAGAGATTCCGTGATGATGGCAAGAAGACTGTTGTCCGATTGGTGGATATGGAATCTTCATATCTAACTGTTGAGTTCTTTCGGAGGCTCCCCCAGGAAGTTGAGAAAGGAGGAAATCCAGCAGGAAATCAAGGAGGAAATCAAGGAGGAAATCCAGCTTCCCCTTCCATAGACCGTTACACAGAGGGGCATTTCAGGAGGATTGCATCAAATGTCTCTTCTTATATCACCATGGTGTCTGAGACACTAAAGAATACAATTCCTAAGGCAGTGGTTTATTGCCAAGTTCGGGAGGCTAAGCAATCCCTTTTAAATCGCTTCTACACTTTAATAGGGAGAAAAGAGGTAATGTTTCTGCGTGTCTTTGTATTGTGATATGCAATTCTTTCGCTAAGTGTGTTTATGAGTGGCTAAGGAAATTCTACGGCTTTCTGTGAATTCTAACATTCACCTATTGAACTTGACCTTTTTTTAACAAAAATTTCTTGGGACTATGTTTTGGTAATCAACAATCCGAACCTTGTCTCTCCTCATGGTACATCCTTGCTGGCTGTTAGTAATTTGTATTCTTGTTCCAGGCTAAGCAGCTTGCACAATTGTTGGATGAAGACCCGGCATTGATGGAAAGAAGACAGCAATGTGCGAAAAGGCTTGAGCTATACAAAGCGGCGAGGGACGAGATTGATTCAGTATCATGGGCTCGCTGAGATCTTGTTGTGCATTTTTTATGGAGACCTTGTATTATAGTGAATCCTATACTGATTCCCAGACACTGGCTAATGAGATTCTTACATTATTTATTGCTTTTTGTTGTTTGATTCCTTACAATATTATTGTTGGGATTGAATCCTGGCGTTCTCCTCAGTATAGCTGGTCTCCTACATTTTTGGAATTTGTTTGGTAACCTTGTATGACATGTCAGAATCGAATCACCTTTTCTTAATATTAACTACTTATCTACGGATTGTTAAGGCAGTGGTCGTGATTTTTGGCTTCTCTCCGATACTTTCTGCAAGAATAAAGAGAAAGCAAGCTGCTTGTATTCATAATTCACTTGGTATTCTCTGCTCGCTAACCACGCAGAAACTAAATTCAAAGAGATTATGTTTGTGCCATGTTTTGGGCCTTTTGAGTGGTTTTAGGTCTTAGATTCTCTAAAGTTTCCATTTTTACGATGCAAAAACTAACAATTTGACATCAGATTTCACTATAATCGTTAAGAGCTAAATTGCTCTTTTCTGGCCTTTTACGGACACCCACCGTAACTAAACACTGCTTTAACCTTCAAAAAGCGTTAAACGTCCCGCGGCGGCCTACTCCTTCCCACCGGCGGCATCTCCGATACGGAAATATGCATCTTTTTTTAAACTGAAAGTTTGTCTTCTCAAATGTCCAAATAACTGAAGTCCGTCGCTCTGCAATCCGAAGAGGGAGGACGAGGCGGAGAAGAGATGAATGGTGCGCTTTGTCTCTGGCAGCTATGCCATGTTTCTTCCACCAAACTCCTGTCAAAAAGCTCAATCTTCTACGATGGTATGTCTCCTCCTCCCTCCTATCTATGGGCATTTCGTGTTTGATATGAGAGAGAATTGAATGTTGAACCCCAAATTCAGGTCTTTATATCAAAGTAACTCCGAGGAAAAATGCAAACTTCTGCATTTGTAGGAGTGTTCAGACTGTGGCTTACGAAATTGTGAACGGAAGTTATATACCCAATTCCCTAAATAAACCACCCAACCAAACTAAGGTACTTGCTCCCTTCTATGCCTTTACTTCTTTCTCTCTAGTTGCTTATTTACCTGCATTACTGTTACTTAAAAGAATAACCAAAAGATAAAGGAGGAAAGAAAGAGGAAACTGATGAATTTGGGAGCTAACTTCCTCTTCAATGACATCATCTTCACCTGGGTATACAAAGATGCTATCTTCTTTTTCTTGCAATATCCCCTTTTTATGTTTCTTCATTATTGAATTTCTGCTGAAAACGTACGTTTTATGCACAAACTATGTAAAATACTTAGTTAGAGAATCGAAATCTATCAGGATAAAGCATCATCAGAGCTTGAAAATCTTGGTGCTTTTCAAAAACTTCCTATGGTCATGCCATCAGTTGATATTCTTTATTCAGCCTTGAGGAAGGCGAAGAGAGTCCCACCAACACAAGGTTATAAACTGTGGTTAACCTCTTGTATTAACCCAAGTGGTTCCTATGATGAATGTTAGTTTATGCTTTTCTTATGTATCTTTGTTGTAGGCATTGCGAATATTGCCAAGAGGGAAAGAAATAGAGGTGCAAAGCAACTGGATGCATTGATGAAAGTAACTTCTCTTTTTGTGTTACCATGTCCAAATATTTAACTTTGAATCTTTTGCTTACATGAATGGGAAAAAGCTGACATCTTTACGTGACTTATAAATCTTCAGGAATTGGCGGTTCCACTGAGAGAATATTTTGAAAATTTCCCAAAAAAGAAAGCTCTTCACCCTTACGAACAATCACTGATTGAGTTAACCCTTGGAGATGGCAATTATGAAGAGGTTAGTTGTGAAGAACTGGTTAATGATGTTTTCCATGCAGCTTCTTGGGGTCTATAATGTGCTGAAATCTTTTGAATTAGAATACTATGAAAACTAAGACTAAAGTAAAACTTTCTAATTCTGTTTATTGTAAACTTCTAATAGAATCACCACCTGATTCCTGATATTAGAATATTTATGCCCCTCCTGAACATCACACTTCCACTTTTCTTGCATACTTCTTTTGATTTTTCATGAACTTCTGTTGCCATATGAGGAAGCTTTGTGGTGGAATTCATTTATTAGTGTCCAGAAGTTTCATGAGAAGTCTTGTAAACTAGCAAAAGAAGATATTATATTGTTCTCTTGTATTTAGTGTATTGGTTTTCTATTTTTGAATCCAACTTTTAAATTCAACCACTGTTTGACAGGTGTTAGGAAAAGTTGATGGTCTGAGGAAGAAGGTGGTGTCTGCGGGTAAGGAATGTGCTTCTCTATGTGCAAAGGTTAGAGTTATTATGGAATTTAATATGTTGCGTCCCTTTCTCTGTAATTTGGTTATTCTCACTTTTCTGGGGTGCCAGTCTTGTTCCTTTTTCAATTAGGTTGTAGGTCTTGAAGTTTTTCTAAAATCTATTCAATGTTTTAAACTTACCCTCTACTTGCTTTCTCATGTTGAATGCATGACACACATTTGGAATGACACATTTCTTATCTAACGTGACAATTTTGTCAACTCTTTTAGATTCCCTACCTGCTAATCTAGGAGGCTAGTCATTTCAACAAATATAAGTTTTAGAACTTGGTACCTACGTAAAGGAACCATAAAACAAAATGCCGTAATCATTGGATAACTTGGTACCCACCTAAAGGAACCATAAAACAAAATGCCGTAAACAATGGATAATCTGAAGTTGGTTACGTTGTTGAGTGGCATTGTTCTTCTATCTGTTGTAGTCATGTAGATTGTGTTATCATGATTAAGATATAGGCAAATGCTCCTTTTATAGGTTTATGCTACTTCCATATGTATTACTTGTTCTGAATCCTTGGTTTCTTTATCACATTATATTAGCTTTATTAGGTCCTCATGAGAAAATTCCATTTTTAGATTAGTGACATGGCAATCAGAGTGAGAATGTTGGACGCAGAGTCATCAATTAGTTAGTTTTGTTTCTATCCGGTAGACATCTTTCACTAACTGGATTGAATTTCTGGGCAGTCACTAACAAAAAGAGAAGCTGTGGAGAGGTTGAATGAGGTAGTATCTCCTTGCACCTGCAACTTCTGTACTGACTACGATTATAGACTCTAATGTAATTTCTGCAGGGTCTGAAAAAGCTTGAAGATATTTTCAAACATGATGGAAAGGCTGTTGATGATTTGTTAAACATTGCCAAGGTGATGCTTTTCTTCCCAAATAAATACCTATGTTTTAATAGCATTATTTTTGTCTCCTTGCCCTCCAATTTTGATAACTATTGTACAGCAACGTATAGTACGCAGACATGCATTTTAATGTGGAACCCTGGAATTATATGTGATATGAACTCCTGTTCTTTACCTCACTTTAAAGATGTTATTCCTGGTTGCAGTTGACATATTTCTTGGCCTATATTATGGCTTTTATATTTGAATTTCTTGATTTTCATTCTTCAACGATTTTATGAAGCTTTGCTAGTGCTACTATTCCAATAACAGCATTGTTGTATCTGATATTTTCAAATTTTCCATGACTCTGGAACAATACAAGCTCTACCCAATTGACCTCCTTGCTTTTCCTGATATGTAAAAGTGATTTGTAGCATTCAAAGTGTGATATGTATGTGCTTTGCAGACTTTGAGGGCTATGCCAGTGGTTGATTTGGAAACACCAACTCTCTGTCTTGTTGGAGCTCCTAATGTTGGAAAGTCATCCTTAATTCGAATCCTTTCAACAGGGAAGCCCGAGGTTTGTATTGTGCAGATCTTTTAAGTGATTATTAGTTTCTCGTTGTAATTATACAAGATGCAAGGCAAATGTTTACTTGCTAGAGATGCTAAATGTTTACTTGCAAGAGATACTATCTTTTTTACATCTATTTCTTATATATGATCTGTGAGCTTCAAGCTAAAACTCTGAGCTCACATCTCCTTTAAGGATCTCTCTTTGATGGTTTTCTGTTAGATGGTGCAAATAGTTAAGACAAATGTTCTTTCTGTTAATATTTGGCTACAGAAAAGGAAAGCATTTCTGAAATTTCTTTATCGTTTTGGAGATTAAAGAATCAGACTTATAGTTGTATTTCGAGCTCTTTGGTTATTTCTTCTTTATTTTTTAACTGATGTTTGGAGACAGGTCTGTAACTACCCCTTCACGACTAGAGGAATCCTAATGGGTCATATTGTATCGAATTTTCAACATTATCAGGTACTTATTTTGGCTATTTGCTTTTCTTGAGATACTAAAAAGTTTTGCAGCCTTGCTTTCTTTCACAAACTTCTTTGACACTAAATTGACTACAGGTGACGGACACCCCTGGTCTGTTAAAGAGACATGATGGTAAGATGCTCAGGAGACTGACTACTAATTAAAGAATTTGAAACAGTTAGGATATCTCATCTGTGTACATCCAGTTACATAGCAAGTAACAGTTTCAAAATGTACTCTCTGTATTTACTAGTAACGGTTAGACCGTCAGTATCAGTGTCGCATTTTAGTAGTTCCATAGTCAGATGTTGCTTTACTGCCAATTCAATTTGATATGTTCTGGTATCGTGCTTGACGATGCAGAGGACAGGAACAACTTGGAAAAATTAACACTTGCTGTCCTCTCACATCTGCCTACTGCAGTGCTTTATGTTCATGATTTAACCGGAGAGTGTGGAACATCACCTTCAGACCAGGTACAAAATGATACATAACGGCATTAAAAGTCCTTGATGTCTTATCTGCTTGAGGAGTTTGTGGGTTGTTAGAAGAGGGTTGATTAAGATTTACTACCTTGTCTGAGTTGTTGCTACGCAATTGTGGTGCACTTTGTTCTCTCAAAAGCTTAGAACTCTCTGTACGTTCAATTGTTCTCTGGGTTTTTAAACAGAAAGAAAACTGGCATTCATGTAATTATGTCTTCCCATACACACAGTCTCTCCCTATACTTGAACTTCCTGGATGTTTGATGTGCAGTTTGTGATATACAAAGAAATAAGAGAGAGGTTCAGAGATCTTCTTTGGCTTGATGTTGTTTCCAAAAGTGATCTTTTGGAAGAATCTCCTGTCATCTTTATTACCGAAGACAGCGACGCTAATGACGTTGAGATGGCAAGATACCGGAAGATGGGACCTAGAGGGGCAATTCGTGTGTCAGTGAAGAGCGGAGAGGGGCTTGATCAGGTAACTGGCTGACTACTGCAGTCATTTTCAAAAAGGTAGCTGCGGGTTCTCCGTTTCTTTAAAAAAAAAAAAACCTAAAAGGTTGTCATCTGCGAATATATAGGATGGATAGTTGTAAACCCTTTCTGATATATGAATTGTCGCTCTTATGGCATGAGTGTGTAGTTGACCTCAGATTTCTGTGTTTGGTCTGGAACATGTAAAAGAATAGACAAGATGAGACCAGAGCTGAGCTCATATGTTGTGTGGTTTCTTTGTGCAGCTAAAAGTGAAAGTGCATGACATGCTGGTTGCTCAGATGGATAGGATCGGACGTACAGAAAGCAACCAAGACAATTCAAAACTTCCTTTGGAATAGCTTCACTGCAACTGTATTTTCACAAAAAAAAAAAAAAAAGGGCTTCCCTGCAACTACCATATATTCGCAACTACCAGAGAGTGAAAAAATGAAAGTTCCTGTTTCTGTATATGTGGAGGATCTTAATATTTGATTTTGTAGAACAGAAATTGTAAACTGTTGATTACAAAAAATTTTGTATGGCATTAATATCTGTAATTGTCACCGAGTGAAGTCCTATAAATAATCGAGTAGTCGTTAAAACATAACAACCATATAAACCCCTCTGAATAATAATCAGAAAGGTCACATATTGTAAGCCATTTACAGCGTGCCGCCACTGACGCTGTAAGAGACATCTCTTTACTTCTCTGTTCTGTTGAGAATTTGGGATTTTATCTCTCTCATGTTTTCTTAATCATGCATGATAAAAAGCTTTCTTCTTTTCTCTGTTTAATCATGCAATCTTTGCCAAAGCAGAAATTTTTATCATCTCTGTGATCTACACTCTCTTCCCTTTAGCTTACCCTCACTCTTTCTGCTGGGATCTTCTGTGAAACCTGGAGGTCACAAGACTTCGAAAATCATTTACAGAACCCCAAATATACTTGCTGTTATTGGCTACGAAAGATATTGCCTGATTCTCGATAAGAAATTCGCTCCCAAATGAAAGATTGGGTCAGTAATCAATAATAGTACGAGTTTTGCAGTGGTAAAGAAAATGCTTCAATGGAAGAACACATCCCATGAAACGTACTACGTCACTCTCTCCGTAAAAGAAGACGCAACCTCGGAAGAAATCAGGTCCAGTTACCGATCTGCCCTCCTCACTTGTCATCTCGACAAACTCGAAACTTCATGTGAACGCGACAGGTTTTTGAAGGTCCAACAGGCTTGGGAAATCTTGGGAAATCCCAAATCACGAGCAGCTTACGACAACGAGCTACGTGCATCCAGACATGATTTGGTAGTAGCAGAAGAACTTAGCTTGGAGGACATGACGATTAAAGATGACGCACTAGTCCTGATCTTATCTTACCAGTGCCGCTGTGGGGATTACTTCAGTGTTGATTCCTTGGAGTTGGGAAACGTGGGCTTTAAAGTGTCGAGGGAAGAGAACGAATTGTGGTTTGAGACACCCGATGGTTTGCCAGCTTCTGTTGTTATTCCTTGTGGTTCTTGCTCTTTACAAGTTCGCTTGTTGTTTATTACAGACATCAAGGTCCCAATTCATAATTTTTAAAAAGTAAAGTACTTGCAATCGCATCCCTGCAAGATACATAACACTTCTCCTGCATGCTGCCAATTGAATGGTCCTATAATGGCTGTATGTATCTTATGTTCTTGACTAATTTCTTTGTATTGAATTGCAGTTAGAACTATCAAACTTTTATCCTCCCTCCAATATCTCATTACCTGAGTAAGTTCCTTCCAACAAAGTAGAACTGGATTGTGTTCGTCGATGAACCTTTTTCAACTTTTAATAGCAAACAAAGTCAGAAAGCTGGGGCTTTCACTACACGCTCAAATTATAGGTGCTGGTTTCTTTGCTGATCTCCACTTGGCCACCAAATTACTCATTTTTTATGGGAAACTTTGTGATGTTTCAAACGCTAGAAAGGTGTTTGATAGAATTCCCGAAAGGAACGTAGTAACTTGGACAGCTCAAATTTCTTGCTATACACATAACGGCTATTACCAAGATGCACTGGCGGTGTTTTTGGATATGCGTCGTTTTGGGGTTAAACCCAACCAGTTTACTTACGGGAGCTTGTTGAGGGTGTGTACTGGTTTGAAGTGCTTGGGGAGGGGGCTGCAAATACAAGCTTGTGCCCAGAAGAGTAGGTTTGCTGATAATGTAGTTGTGCAAAGTGCTTTAGTTGATTTGCATTCGAAGTGTGGAAAGATGGATGATGCTCTTTCTTTGTTCCAAACAATGTCACGGAAGGATGTGGTTGCTTGGAATGCGATGATCGGTGGATATGGATTTCAGGGGCTGTCCAACCAATCTTTTCAAATGCTTCGCTTAATGATGAGGCAAGGTATGACAGCTTTTATCCTCTTAGATTTGCGGACAGATTTCTTTTTTGGTTGTTACCTATTTCTTAATATGATTCAAAACTGTGGTTTGTGTACATTCAATTGGATTCTGTGTAAAAATCTTTGAGGCTTATACTGAGTTAACATTAGAAAGATCTTTACAGCCCAGTCTTCATTGACATGCAAGTTATTTGAGTATAGAACCAACAAAAGAAACTAAGGATTATTGAAGCTGACAGCACAAATGGTAGCAATTATAAGCTCCAATCTTGTTACTTTCTGCTATTCTTTTGATAAAGTTTTCCATATCAGTTCATTACTATAATATGTGTTGTGCTGTTTCAGGGTGTGCTTTATACACTCAAATCTGCCTGATAGATGCACATATGTGAATTTTTAGGTTTGATCCCTGACTGTTTCACCTTGGGAAGTGTCTTAAAGGTTTCCAGTAGGGCCAGATGCCTCTCCAAAGTTGGTCAAATACATGGATATGCAATCACACTAGGTTTTGGATCACATGCTACTTTGACTGGATCTCTAATAGATGCATATGCAAAATGTGAAAGCATGAGAAGTGCTTGTTATTTATACAACACTATGGAAAAGAAAGACGTAGTATCCTTCACGGCATTGATGACAGGGTATGCTCAGGATAGCAGCAACAGCACTGAGGCCCTTTATCGCTTAAAGGAAATTCAACGGATGCACTTTGGAATTGATGATGTTCTACTGTGCTCTATGCTTAATATATGTGCCAGTTTAGCATCAGTAAGTATAGGTAGACAACTTCACGCATTCGCCGTAAAACGTAAGTACTGTCATGATGTAGCAATGTGTAATGCCCTTATTGATATGTATGCAAAATCTGGAGAAATTGATGATGCTGCTCATGCTTTTGGTGAGATGAAGGAGAAGAATGTTATTTCATGGACGTCTTTGATCGCTGGATACGGGCGACACGGATATGGAAACGAAGCTATTATGCTTTATAAAAAGATGGAACTCGAAGGTTTAAAACCCAATGACATCACGTTCTTGTCTCTTCTATTTGCGTGCAGTCATGTTGGCTTGATTGATGAAGGATTGGAATGCTTCAATAGCATGATTAGTAAATATGGCATTAAGCCACGAGCTGAGCACTTGTCTTGCATTGTTGACCTTTACGCACGCAGGGGACAATTGGAAGAAGCTTATAATATGGTGTGCAACATGAATATTAAACCTAGTGCTTCACTTTGGTGTGCCATTCTTGGATCATGTAGCACCTATGGCCATATGTTTCTTGGAGAAGCAGCAGCAACACATCTTTTCTCCATGGACCCTGAAAATTCAGTGAACTATGTCGTTTTAGCGAGTGTATATGCAGCAGCTGGATCATGGAACAGTGCTTGGGAGGTCAGAAATTTACTGACAGTGAGGAAGTTGAAGAAAGCTCCTGCATACAGCAATCTGCATTCTACAAAGGGCAAAGTTAGGAAGGCATTTCTTAAGAGCTATTACTCTTCATCTATGTTAAGAGACTAGCAAGCTTGTCTAAAACAGAAATTGTTTTACTTGTACGAGTTAATCAAGTTTCAGGTCGGGTTTCTTAATTTTTAAATTTCGGACTGAGTTTCAAATTAAATTGATCGATTTGGTTCCTAATCTGATACTCGAATATATAAAATATAAATAGTATCATTTTAAGTAAAAGGAAGTTAATTTCAAAATTTAAAGCAGTCGTTGTTGAAAATTTTGGGGGTGGGCCAATTTGGTAGAAAGAGAGAGGCTCAGCTGAGCACAACAGCCTGATTTTTGTTTAAAACAAACATTAGATTTGAGACTCATTTTTCGCGCGAGCTAGAGGCTTTCGATTCACTCGTTAGAGCATCAACTTTCGTGTCTCGTCTTTACAGGTAACCTTATTCTGCTCCTTCAATCTCTCTCCGTTTCCGTCCTCTTCCTACAGCCTTTCGTTATTTGCTACTGTTTTCAGATCTCAGACCAGATCAGAAAGATTCTCTCTTTTTGCCGCTGCAGATTTCTTAGGTGAAGCTAAATCTCCTCTTCCCACCACCCCATTAAACTTTTTGGATCTGTTACATTTTCTCTTCTTCTTTTTCTTCCTTTTATGATGCAAAGATCTGTTCTTTTCAACTATTTTGGTATATCATATGCATGCAATTCTTCGTCTTATTATGCAAAGATCTCTTCTTTTCAACTATTTTGGCATATGCGTGCAACTCCCATCTCAATTTCACGTCTGATCCAAACCATCCCCATATTGTTTTTATTTATAAGATCTTTATCAAGATTGTTAATTTCAGTTTCTTGCTCTATTTTATCACTCTTATATAATTGCAACCCAAAACACGCCTTGTTAACAAGTGCTTCGTTCATCGTTTGTTTCTCATCTTTTTCACGTTATCAAAAGATTCGTGTATATTTCCATCTCAGATCTGAATTATCACGTCCTTTTTTTGTTTTTTTGTTTGCAGCTGAAGCGCTGGTTAATTTTCACTCATGGCAACTGCTATTGATTCTGCAACCAAGGTACAATTTTTCATTCACACTTATGCCCCTTGTCATGTCATTCTTGGCCTTCTTAATATCATATCCATGTCCCATCTTCAACTACTCCCCCTACTACTTGGTTTTGTACTTTTCATTGCTAATACATCAACAAATCATGGAACTTGATGTCTTCCATTTATATATATGAGCATTGTTCTAATTGACATCTCGGACACCTATTCCTGACGTGAGTCGTAAGCATAAGCTTATATGTTCGTCTTTTAAGTGAAGAAAGGCAATCTTTTATCATATGACATGCATATCCCATTACAGGGGCAGAACGGAAGCTTGGCTGAGAAGAAGCCTACAGTCGTTTTTGTTTTGGGTGAGCATTTTCTTTGACTTCCAACCTTAACAGGACCTCACTCTTCTCCCTATCTATCTATTCATCGAGTAATTCAGTGCGCCTAGTTTTACTGCATTTAAAAGCTTGTCAAATACAGGATTGAAGTTTATGATGATTGACTTCAGTTGTTGGTCCTCATCATACTTGGGTGTGCACTATATGGTTCTACATACCTTTATTGGTCAAATAGCTTTTTGTCTCTTGTGATCTCTTAATAACATTTCTTTGATCTTGATTGATCAGGTGGTCCAGGCAGTGGAAAGGGTACCCAATGTGCAAATATAGTCCAAAATTTTGGTTACACTCATCTTAGTGCTGGAGATCTTCTTAGAGCTGAAATTAAATCTGGCTCTGAAAATGGGTATATAAACTCAACATTTATATTACTTTGAGCAGTATTTCCTATGCAAATATTTTCATATATCTTCTTTTGATGATACATTGTATATTGTGAGAAACACAAGTTCTTTTGTCTTACAGATACTAAATTTCTAGACATGTGTCGTAGGTTACGAGTCCCACCTTACCATTGTCACCTAGTTATTGAATTTACTGAGCATCATTTCTCAGAAACTGAGAGGGCTATCGAAAATGTAATTACAGTTAGTTGTTTTTCTAGATTGCACTGATTCAATGTCTTTTTTCCACTGGGTTATGCATGTGTAGCTAGTAAAATTGGAAGATGGGTTGTTTGATTCACCAACCAAGATTGATTTAAATTTGTTTCGTTGCTTCCATCAAGTACTTCATTCTATTTGTGCTCATGCAGTGCTTTTTTGTACTCTTGTTCTGTATGATGGATTGTGTATTCTTATTTCATTTTAGAGTATCCTGAACTTTCAAGTCTTCCAAATTCCTTATTGTTAATATGGCACCCTTTTCTGTGCATACAGCACCATGATTCAAAACATGATTAAGGAGGGAAAGATTGTTCCCTCAGAGGTGACAATCAAGCTTCTCCAGAGAGCAATGGAAGAGAGTGGCAATAACAAATTTTTGATTGATGGATTCCCTCGTAATGAGGAAAACCGTGCAGCATTTGAAGATGTTGTAAGCCTTCTGCTTAAGTCATTGTCGTTGGTTATGCCTTTGAACTCGTGCTTAGCTGGGGAAGGAAGGGTTGAGTTTAATAGGTCTTAGCTTTAATCTTTATTGCAATGGCACATGATACTACTATCTTAGCTTTGAGAGTGATTTCAAGTGAAGCTAAATGTTAAAGATTATCTTGGTAACTTTTGAAGCTCTGATGGCTATGCAGACCAAGATTGAGCCGGCATTCATCTTGTTCTTTGATTGTCCTGAAGAAGAAATGGAGAGACGCCTATTGAATAGGAACCAGGTTGGATACATTTGAACTTTGTATCTGCAAATGTGTGTGCTGTATGCTTGTGCACTGTTTATTGGTTTATTGTTTACATTGTTCTAACGTATCTTTTCTCCCTTCCATCTCTCATTCTTCTTTTTGTAACAAAAGGGACGAGAAGATGATAACATAGAGACAATCAGGAAGCGGTTTAAAGTGTTCCTAGAGTCCAGTCTCCCTGTGATTGAGCATTATAATTCCAAGGAGAAAGTTCGAAAGGTACATCCAACCTGTAGATATATAATATCTTAAACAGTATTTACATGGTTATTTAAGCTTTTGATTGCTGCTTTACATAGATTGATGCTGCAAAGCCTGTTGAAGAAGTTTTTGAAGCAGTTAAAGCTGTTTTCACTCCAAAAGATGAGAAGGTAAAGTGTCCTATTTGTGTTATAGTATAGGCATTCCACTGAAAATTGTGGAAAATGACTTGATTATTATATGGTTAGACTACCATGGCCGTACAAATTGAATCAAGCTTTGAATTTCTCTACTGCTGTTAAAGCATGGTTCCTGTAACCCAAAAATCTATTTATCATGAGCTTGTGTTACTATGCTTGTGATAATGATGGCTTATATTTGCTTTTGTTGTACCTTTTGCGATATAAACCAATATCTATAACTGAATAGATTTCTCTTGGAAAGGAATTTCATATTTTGGAGTCATGAACATGGCTTCCCTTATAAGGAACTGCATCTTGTTAAAAACAGGCATTAAATCATTTTTGTAGTCTACTTTTACTAAAGGTCTTCGAAAACCACAAATGTAATTCAGTGAAGTCTTAGGTTTTGCAAGTTTGAGTTGCAGAAAGGCAGAGGAAAAAAAAATCTAAAAGACCCCGCTCAAGTTTGATGACCATTTACCACCAAAAAGACCTAAATATTATTTAGTTTCATTACTGGGCCATAAAACAAAGATTTGGAACTTTCTGCAAATTGATCTTCCAAAAAGTTATCATACTGCTTATCTTGTTAAATATTTTTGGCAATATTTCACAACTCTCTACATTTCAACATCCGCCAGATTTTCATGAAGATATAGCTTTTGGTAGCTATATCAACATGGAAGTGTAGAGAGGTTGAGAGCTTGGCCCATCATTTCTGTAGGTTTTCCCATTTATTCACTTTTGATTCTTCAATATGCCTGCAGGCAGCTGTCTAGATGTTTCACTCACTGTGCCAGATACATTCACCCAGTATCAAATTAAGGTATCGTTGATGTAATTATCTGTCTCCTACTGGTCTGTTTACTTTTTGGCATTGATTCCTTTTGGACCAGAAAGGCTTCACTATGAATAAAGTGAGCATTTAGTTTCCCATGTTGATGTCTCAAATCATTAGATGCCAATTTCAACTACCTGGGTTGGATATAAGGGAATATGACCGATGCTTCAAATGTTTTATGAGTTTTAACTCACAAATTAGACATTTTTTTCTGATTCGTAGACTTGTTTTGAACAAGGGGTGGTTCTTCATCCTAGTTTCTTGAACCTTTTCATTTTGGTTACTGCATCATAACTTTCTGCGGCTGATATATGATTACATGCTGGAATTTAATTGAGGCTATTTATTTTCTCTTTTCAGGCTATGTTTTGCCCTTTTATTTCCATTATAATCTTATTCCAAAGGTATTATTCTCCTTTTCGTGGCCATCTGAGATGCATGTTGTTTTGTATTAGCAGGTTATAGTTCTGAAGGTATTTACCTCCATATTCTTGATGTTGTGATTGTATCAATAACGAGATTTTCAGTAATAAAAATTGATCATGATGATCTTTATATTATTACTTCTCTTAGTTTCTTGCTTATCATGCCAATTTCTAAATTAAACAGATAAATATTAACAGAAGAATATATCAAGATACCTTTTTGCATGAATTGGTGAGTAATATGATAAGAATTATGAAGATAACCCTCTCTGCAAGTCACTGAGATTGACAAACACAGAAATTGTTTATCAGAATTCAGAAATGATTGTAATGAGAGGATGGAAAAAGTAACCTGCAAACTGTGTTCGTCGTACATAATTGATTCCTATTAGCTTGAAGCTAGCTTAGCTTGCACGGGCCATGGGAGTGAATAGAATACCAATGAAGTAGTGAGCTTCGATATTAAGCAACCAAAGCATAAAGCAATAAAGAATAGTGAGCAGTATCACAAGATTAGTTGTACGTCGACTTCATTGGCTTCTTCCAAATGAAGGGTAGGCTCTTCTTTACAGAAAGCAAGTTTTAAAAGAGACAGGTATCTGCTTGACTTGTACTCAGTCAAATTCGCTTCGAGTCGACCCGAGTCTCAACCCGATTCCCTGTGTAAGAGTACGGTTTCATATTATCATATATATTTTGGCAAAGACCAAGTCTTTTTCTAATGTTGTCATAAAAGAGAATGTTCAAACTTCAAACATGAAACAGTATCCTTTCTTCAGTACATGTAACATGTCATCTCTAACAGAAACACCATAAAGACAGATTATACAATCAACATCAAAGTTAAAGGGCAATCATTTCTTCTTTAAACTGCTCAATATAAAAACTCAACTCTCTGCATTTACTTAAACCCCCTTGTACAGTGGAAGCGACTTGACAAAGGGCAGTTAGTATGACTCATATCTGTCGACAATGGCAGGCATTATGCAATTACCCACCACTCCCTCCTTTCCTTCCAAATTCCACACTTTTGATTACCAACGTACGGAAATTGAGAAAAGCAGGTTCGAATACCGTTCCTTTATTCCGATTATTAATGCTTATATATACTCACCATCGATCTTGATCTCTTGCTTTTCCTCTGTCCGATCATTCATTCCTTAAAATTCTCCAAGTTTTACTTCGATCAAAGGTAACCTGACAACTCATCTTTTTCTCTTTGCCTTATGTGTGATGTGTTAATTGTGTTGGACCTTCGATTTTCTCTACTAGGTTCTTCAACGGTAG
>JANZLX010000005.1:1769918-1780905 GCA_025531955.1 Erythroxylum orinocense | reverse complement strand
ATGTGGAAAACATTAAACGTTATGTGCATGATTTGACAATCTTGTGAACTTGTTAACGTCTGTTTTGTGATCAGGCGGTCCTGGAAGTGGAAAGGGGACACAATGTGCTAGGATTTCCAAAGAATTTGGATATAATCATCTCTCTAGTGGTGAAATACTCCGCAAAGAAAGTAGAAGTGGATCTGACAAAGCGTGAGTTCACATTTAGTTTGATCATTATCTTGGTATTGATCCAACGTTCAGCTCCCTTAATTGTGTTGAAACAGAGAGATGATTGGGAAAATGCTGAAGGAGGGTTTACTAGTTCCTCCTGATGTTACAGTGCCTCTTGTTGTGAAAGCTATGGACGAGAGTCAGAACACAAAGTTTGTGTTTGATGGCTTCCCTCGTGATGAGGAAACACGTTCGTTTTTCGAAGAAACTGTAAGCTTTTCGACTCCTTCCATGGCTTCTAAACACTTCCTACATCAGATCTGTGTCTTGCTCAGTAACTTGTTGAATGCAGACAAAGATTGATCCGGACCTGGTTCTATACTTTGAATGCCCCGACGAAATGATGGAGAAGAGATCACTTGGCCGCAAAGAGGTTAGACAATCACTTCCAAGTTGTCAGGTTTGTATCAGAACATATGATCAAGTAACTGTGTGCTTGTATGTACTTAAAAAGGGCCGAGACGACGATGTTCTTGAGACAATAAGAGGTAGAATCAAGGTCTTCCACGATTGCACAAGACCCGTCATAGATTATTATGAACAGAAGGGGAAGCTCTGGAAGGTAACTAAATTTACCAAATCCATTTATTTGACCCTCTTTCTTGTGCCATTACTTTGAAAAATTTGTTTGCTGCGATGGATGGTCAGGTGGATGCTCGAAAGTCGAAAGAGGAAGTGTACGAGGCTGTAAAGGTGTTCTTCATCCTCCAGGAGTATGACAGGGCACATTGCTGCAACATCTTGTAGATCAAATTCATATGATCTGTTTTGAATCTATATGAGATTGAGACCCTGTATGTGTCTCTTATATAAATGTAATATCGCGAAGTTTGTAATATTAGTCAAAGAACGGATTAATGTTTAAAAGATTAAATTGGTATTTAAGAAAAAAGTTCGCTACTGTCATAGTAAGAGTAGGCCCTTTTATAACATCCGGAATTATGTTGATTTAGTAATTGTGTTTGAAAATAATTTTTAAGGTTAATTAAAGATGAAATAAAATTAAACGTTTTAAAATATAATTAAAAATATCTTTATTCAAAAAAATTAAAGTTTAAGCAGAAAATTTTATCAAATGAAAATTAATTTAATTATTTTGATTTATAAGAAATTATTAATATTTTTAAAACAAAATTATAAAATAAAATTAAAAGTTAAATTAAATTAAAAGATTTACTATTAAATCGTTTTTTATTTATTGAAATTAATACTTTTATTAGACTAGTATATTATCTTTATTTGATAAACTAAAGTGGAGTTCAAATCTTTTGTCCAATATTATTATTTCTTATTCTATCTAATGAAAGTGACAATAAAATATCAAAATATTATAGAATTTCCATTTACCATCCTCGACCTTGAGTCAACAGTCTTCTTGTCTTCTGGTTTTTTTTATTCTTCTTCTTCTTCCGGGTCTCTGGCGTTAAAAATCCATAATTTTGCAAGTAGAGAGGAAGGAGGAGTCTGGAAATGGCGGCACAGGTGGTTGGAGGTTCATTCTTGTCGGCTTTCCTTCAGGTGTTGTTTGATCGGATGTCTTCTCGAGAGGTCGTTGACTTCTTCAATGCCAACAAAGTCAATCATCAGATCCTTCAGAAGTTGAACGCTACTATGATTTGTGTTAATGGAGTGCTTGACGATGCGGAAGAGAAGCAAAATAGTAAACCTAATGTCAAGAAGTGGCTGGACGAGCTTAAAGATGCTGTCTTTGAAGCTGACGACTTGTTGGATGAGATTGCTTACAAGGTTTTGAAGTCTGATGCTTCATCTTCTTCTTCTTCCATCACCAAACTCGTCCAGATGCACCTTTTTCTTCCACCTTATAATCCTTTTCGAAAAGTGATCGAGAGGGTCAAGTTACAACAAATCCATGAGAGACTTGATCATCTAGTCAAACAAATGCATGCTCTCGGCTTGAGAGAGTTGACTGTGGGCCAGAATCCATCATCGCAGAAATTGCCCACTACTTCCTTGGAAGATCCATCTGGGGTTGTTTACGGTAGGGCTAATGATAAGGAAGCCATAATCGACTTGCTTCTTTCTGATCATGATATTCTTGCCACTGGTAATGATCATCTAGCAGTAATTCCAATTGTGGGTATGGGTGGCATCGGGAAAACCACCCTTGCTCAGATTGTCTACAATGATAATAGAGTGCAAGATTGGTTTGATCTAAAGGCCTGGGTCTGTGTGTCTGAAGACTTCGATGTCTTCAAGATAACAAAGGATATATACCAGGAAGTTACTTCCTTGAATTGGGATGCCAAGACCCCAAATCAGCTCCAAGTTGAGCTGAAAGAAAAGCTGAATAGGAAAAAACTGCTACTTGTTCTGGATGATGTTTGGAATGATAAGTATGCGGATTGGGACATCTTGCAGAGACCTCTCAAGTCCCTTGCAAGAGAAAGTAAGGTCATTGTCACTACACGAAACAAGAATGTAGCCATGGTCATGCGTACAGCTCCAATCCATTACCTCAACGAGTTGAGCGATGACAATTGTTGGCTTTTGTTTGCTCAACATGCGTTTGAGGACGGAAATCTCAGTTCATACCCAGACTTGGTTCCATATGGTAAAGAAATAGCAAGAAGATGCAAAGGCCTACCTTTAGCTGCAAAAATAATTGGTGGTCTACTCAGCTCTGAAAGAGATGCAGGGCAATGGGAGAAGATTTCCAAGAGCAGTATATGGGATTTGTCAAATGACAACATTCTTCCTGCACTGAAACTGAGCTACCATTATCTTCCATCACATCTAAAGCAATGCTTTGCTTATTGTGCTATTTTTCCAAAGGACTATGAATTTGAAAGAGAAGAACTCGTCTTTTTCTGGATGGCTGAAGGTTTTCTTGTCCAACCGAACTCAAATAAGTTGATGGAGGAACTGGGCAATGAATACTTTGATTATTTAGTATCAAGATCATTTTTTCAGCCATCATCAAATGGTCATCAGTCTTATTTCGTTATGCATGATCTCATAAATGACTTAGCTGCATTTGTCTCTGGAGAATTTTGTTTCAGACTTGAAGGTGACCATCCGTGTAGGATTACTAAAAGGACTCGACATTTGTCATATGTGAGAACGAAGCATGACAATTCTCTTAAGTTTGAAGGCATCTCTCAAGCAAAGTTTTTGCGCACCTTCTTACCCATCGGTTTATTATCAGGTTGTATTGAAGGTGAAGTAATCAGTAATATATTACCAGCATTGAAGTGTCTCAGAGTGCTGTCTCTATCCAAATATGATAACGTGATAAGTTTGCCTGATTCTATCAGCAACTTGAAGCATTTGCGATATCTGAACCTCTCAAGAACACCCATCACAGTGCTTCCTGAAGTTGTGAGTAACTTGTATCACTTGCAAATATTAAATTTATGTGGATGCAATGACTTAATTGTGTTGCCTGAATCAATTGGCAACTTGAAGTATCTGCGACATTTAAATCTTCGTGAAACATCAATCCAGAAATTACCCTAATCATGCACATGTTTGTATAATTTGCAAACTTTAATCTTGCGTGGGTGCAGACAACTTGTTCATTTGCCAATTGATTTGGTGAAGTTGATCAACTTATGCCATCTCGACATTAGGGAAACGAAATTGCAAGAGATGCCAGCCCAAATGGGAAAACTGAAAAGGCTTCAGATTTTGAGTGATTACATTGTTGGAAAACAAAGCGAATCTAGCATTAGACAGTTGGGTGAGCTTCAACTGCAGGGAGATCTCTGTATTTGCAATCTTCAAAATGTTAATGATGCTCGAGATGGTTTGGAAGCAGGAATGAAGTCCAAGAAGTATCTTAAGAAGCTGAAATTGAAATGGGAGGGGGAAACTAGAAATTCACAGCATGAAAGGGATGTGCTAGAGCAATTACAACCTCATGTAAGCTTGGAATATCTTTCTGTAATTGGTTATGGGAGTACTAGATTTCCAGATTGGATAGGAGATGTTTCCTTTTCAAATATGGTTTCCATTAAGCTTAGTGAATGTAGATATTGTCTTTTCCTGCCACCTCTTGGACAATTAGCATCACTAAGACAGCTCGTGATTAGAGGTTTTGATGGAATCACCGTTGTTGACCCTCAGTTCTATGGAAATTGCTCATCCAGGACAAAACCTTTCGCATCTCTTAAAGTTTTAAGGTTTGAAAAGATGCAGCAATGGAGCAGATGGATTTCTGATCGAAATGAGGGTGAAGAAGGAGCTTTTCCCCTCCTACAAGAGCTTTATATAAGAGAATGTCCCAGTCTTCTTGGGAACTTGCCTAGTCACCTTCCATCTTTAACAACACTTATGGTTGAGGAATGTCAGCAGCTTGCAACTTCACTTCCAACCTCTCAAACTATTTTGAAAATAAAGTTGTTGGATGCATCACGAGATGTCCGGCTTGAGAAGTTGCCTTCTGGTCTCCATCGCTTCGTAGTTGATAAGTTGCATTCTGCGTCAGATCAAGAAATGAACCAAATGGCAGGCATTTCAAGTACTTTAGAAGAAATTGAAGTTAGACAACATGATTCAGTCAAGTGCTTACCGTTGGAGCTATTCCCAAAGTTAGAGGTTGTTCAGGTTGCCAAGTGTCCGAATCTTGAATCTCTCTCTTCACATGGGGGAATAATTCAGAAGAACGTCATCACATCCCTGAAATCCTTGGATATCAAGGAGTGTCCTAACTTGGTATCCTTCCCCAAAGGAGGATTGGTAGCTTCAAATATGAAATATCTACAACTAAGGGATTGCTCAAGTTTGAAGTGTTTGCCTGAGAACATGCATCGTCTCCTTCAATCTCTTGTGAGCTTAAAGTTGGATAATTGTCCAGAACTTGCGTCATTTCCTGAAGGAGGTCTGCCCTCCAGATTGGAAGAACTACAGATTTGCAGTTGCAGCAAGCTTATCGCTGCCCGCAGACGATGGAATCTGCCAGTACTTGGGTCACTTTCTCGATTCAAGTTGGGGATGTACAGAGATGTGGAGTCATTCCCAGAGGACACATTGTTACCCTCCACTCTAACCTCCCTCACAATCCTGAATCTGCCAAGTCTCAAGTCTCTGCACAGCAAGGGGCTTGAAGATCTGACATCTCTTAGAGAACTGACGATTGCCAACTGCCCTAAACTTTGTTCCCTACCAGAAAACGGCCTGCCCTCGTCACTTTTTTCTCTTGTTATCTACAACTGTGCATTGCTAGAGCAAAGATGTCAACATGAGACGGGGGAAGATTGGTCCAAGATTGCTCACATCCCTCATGTGGAAATTAATTTGCCTAACATGAACACTTAGGCGATGTTCTTTGTCTTTCTCAACAACACGTTTGAAGACTAAAGAGGTACATCACTAATTTCTCCGGCATTGAAGTTATCACTCAGTACTCATCACAAAAAGCATACACAAATTCACAGTTCTTTCCTCACGTTGTAATGTCTAGAGCTGTAATTTCTACTTATTTTTGTTTGAGATTTCCCTTCCATACACTTGAGGATCATACTTGGATTAACTTGTTTGTGAACCGAATATTCTGACCTTAATTGATTACATTAGCTTATTTCAGAACCTCTACAGATTGTTTATATAAATATTTTCACCTAATGAGCCAGTAAATTATTTAAATAAATCAGTTGAAAAGGACAAGAGTCGTTATAATTCATATATATGTATATAGAGGTCATTTGCCATCTAGTTACAGATGGGAGAAACACTCTCTCTGACATAACCTTCCAGGAAGCTGACATCTTTGGATTAGAGGATCCAAACACCAGATGTAATTGTAGAATCAGAATGTCAAATGTCGATGTATATGCATCTCATCTGGCAATTATGTGTTTCATGGTTCTGTCGACGTAGGAGAGCTCTAAAACGAAAAACTGCAATAATGCACAAAATTGCTCCTCTCAAACTTGTTATACTACTGGACACCCCATGTCCAAATGAAACTATATTGGAAGAGACACCATGAACAATTTCCGTGTTTGCACAATGATCAAATGTATCAATTGCCGCTACTGGTGTCTGCAGAAAAGCTGGTTTGAAAGGTGGGATTTGCAAGGTCATAGTGCCTGATATAATGCTCAAAATATCATTGGTTTTGGGTCTCAGCCTCGAATCAGGATGGGAGCATGCCAGAGCCAGCAGCAGCAACCTCTCAGCTTCCCCAACCACATAGTTATCTCCAAGTCTCTCATCCACGGCCTCCAATATTCCCCCTTGGCGGTGCAACCACCATACCCAATCCACCAAGTTATGGAAGCCTCTGGTGTCATTGTCCTCACTGATTAGCACATGCCGACCACAGACCACATTCAGAATAACAGCACCAAAGCTATAAATATCAGACTCAGAAGTAACTCTTGGGCACTCTTTGGCTATATAGCCTAGAGTTCCAATAACATAGGTGGCCCTTCCATACGGCAGCAACACGTTAGCCACACCAAAATCACCAAGACGAGCGTTGAACTCCGAATCAAGCATAATGTTGCTGAGCTTAAGGTCACCATGAACCAATTTCGGATGTACACAACAATGCAAGAAATCCAATGCCGAAGCCACCTCTTGAATTATATTGAACCGCAACCTCCAATCCAAGGTTTTACTGGTTATCGTGTCTTGTCTACCGAACAGGTACTCATCTAAGCTCTGATTTTGCATGTACTCGTACACCAGAAACCACGTTCCGTTCTTGTAGCACCAACCTAATTCAGCTAGTAAATTAGTATCATATGTTCATAATCAAAATCTTAAGATATAGACTATACATAGTACATACCAAGAAACGGAACAAGATTCCGGTGACGTATCTGACCAACGAAAATCAGCTCAGATTCGATGTCCTTTTGAGATTTGAGGCCCTCACCGTCCACCTTCTTGACTGCCACTTTGAGATTGTCAAGTGGCAGAACCCCTTTGTATACCTTACCATAGAAACCTTCTCCAAGCTCCTCTTGGAAATTGTTGGTTGCCTCTTTAATGTCCTTATACCTCAACTTCTTTGCTCGACAGCAACGATAACCATCAACTTCCGGCATCACCAGCTTATATCTATATAGTCGGTCGCGGATGCACTGCATCCAACTTCTCCTAACCCCCGTTGTAACCAGAGTATAAGGTGATCTCCGTTTTCGAATCCAACATCCAACCACAGTCGATAAAAGAATGGATCCTAGCAGTGCACCAGCAACTAGATGCATTTTGACTGGCCCACTATGCTTACTCTCTGAATTACCGGTGGATGGTAGATTCTCTACACTAAGGTTCCACTGGTAGATGCTGTTCAGTTGATGATTAGCGTCCCTAGTGGATGCTGCAAAACCAAAGTAAGAGTACTGGTTAACAAGCCATCTTAGATCAAGATTAGCAGCATCCAGTACAGGGACTGAAGGCTTGACTGTTCCTTGTTCGGCTATATACACTTGCAGAGTCTTATCATAACCCTCGTAGTGGATCGAAACCGTGTAATTTTTAGTGCCCGGAGAGAAGATTTGGATGCCAACGTTGCGGAGACGCAGAGTCTTGTTAGAGTGGAGTGCACCGTGTGTGTGAAGAGCCACGCGGTTGTTGTAAGTCTCGAATTCAATAGCGACCGTGCGGTTTGAAGGGTCAGCGTCATTCGTGGAGTTGAGATCGGGGGCCATAAGGAAGGCAAAGCCACCGACATCGCCATCGCCGCCGCCGCCCTGTGTGGAGGAATTCCGGGAGATGCTGACGATGAAGGAATTGTTGAAAGACGCCACCTTTACGATATTCGTATCGTAACCAACATTCCCATTATCATATACTTCCCAGAGCTTGAAAGGACGATTGAAGAGTATGCGAGAGGAAGTAATCGTGTTTCCTATTGTTGGTGGAGAAGGAGAGTGGTGGGAAGCATTAGTGCTAACAGGGGTGCTTACGTTATAATTAGCAAGTGGTGGAGGAGGAGGAGGAGAGAGTTGAAGTGCTCCATCGCTTATGGTTGCAGGAGGTAGGACAGTGAAGTAACCATAGTACGAGGTGTTGAATGGCCCAAACTCAAAGCTCAAAGTCCTTGCTTGTGCTTCTTGTGACATGGATAGTGGTAAAGACGACAACAAGATGATGGTAACAACAATTTCCATGACTAAAGTTAAGGTTCTGGTGGTGGTAGCCATAGCTGTTCTTTTCTTTTCTGCCATGGCAGAGGCAGATCAATGAAGGAAGAATAAGAACACGGATTGGAATCTTTCTTTGGCTTTTGGAAGCTTCCGCTTCCTTTCCTCAAAGTTTGATATGAAACTTCACCGACGTCGTGTTTCAGATGTCGCTAGACAAAAGATTTTTGCTTACTTAGTTACTTCATAGTACGACCGCGAGGTTGGATGTCCCCACCCAAAGAGATGATCATAATCTGAAGCATAGAAATGTATACAATGAGTTTGACTGAGTTCACATCAACCCGTTTAGCAGGATTCAGACATCAAGGCCGAATGATGGGAGGGGTATACCTAATTTAAGATCGTTTGAGTCGGTAAAAAGGGTCTACCTTATTCGAAATTTCCACCCAATTCTAATGCAGTAGCTCACTGGAAGGGGGACCCCCACCAATAGGAAAGGTAGGGCATAATATAAGTAAGTTGAAATGGAAAAGAAATAAATATAATATTATAAAATTATTAGTTAGAAAGAACGGAAGAATTTACAACGTAATATAGGGAAATGTTGTTTAGAAAAAAAAATTATAATGTAATATAGTAAAAAGTTATTTATCATTTTACATTTCATCGTAAATTTCAAAAATCGAAGATTTCTCATTTTTACTGTTTAGAATGAATGAGATATAATATGAAATTCTCCTCTTCTATCTTATTTCATTATAAACCCCCCTCCCAAACAATGAAATAATATTACATGTCATTAATAAACTCTTAACTAAATATAGCTTTAATTCTCAAACCTAATAACAATAAAACAATCGAAAGTTAAATTAATAAGATAAGAAATTTAAGATTTTAAATATTCAATAAATTTAAATAGTTAGAAAGTTAGCTAAAGATTAAATAAAATTAAAAATTTTGAAATATAATTAAAAGAAATTATACTTATGTATCCAAAATTTTAAAATTTAATTGAAAAAAATTGTTAACTGAAAATTAATTAATTAATTTTATTTATAAATTTTATAAATTTACAAAAATTGATCGGTTAATTAATGCACTGATTAGTTTTTGAAAACAAAAGTTATTAAAATAAATTGGATTAGAAAATTAAAAACTGAAACAGAAATTTGAACATTTCAAGATTTTAACAGTTAAACTAGTTACATCGATTGAAATTTTTAACCATTGCAAAAAATAATATTTGGATTTGATTAATTCCTGTGACATTGAACCTAAATTTAAATATTTTAAATTGATTCAATTTAAATTTAGACTTGAGCTTTACAAACTATCTTAAACTCATTTGTTTTTGGATCGATCTGGCTTGCTTACTTTATGTCTTAAGATTAAATATATATAGGCGTATCAAAAATATTGATCTAATTTTAAATTATCAAACTAAATTTTGATTTAATTTAATCTAAATATTCAAAGTTAATTTAATTTGAATATACATTAAAGTTTGACAAATTATTTAAAGTCTAATTCTCTCTATAATTTTAATTCAGTTTGAGGTGGAACTTTTTGCTTTACAAATTAGTTCGGATCTAATTCTCCAAATCAAGATTTATGTGTCAAAACATACTTTAATTGGATTTATGTTCAAATTTGGGCCTTAAGATACTTGAGAGAATGAATTAGAACCCAAGAAAAAAGAGAAATTAAAGAGTCAAAATAAACAGTCTCTCAGCCCAAACCCAACAGTATTCCCTCATACTTCATACCCCAAGTCCATGTATTCTGTCCAATGCACTAAATATACTATTGTCAATTTAAGCCCATCTTAAATTATTTATTATTCTTTAAAAAACTACATCAAATCCAAAACATTAGTGAAAACTATATTTCGAAACATTTAAATAGTTTGTTAATCATCTTTAAAAAAGTTATGAAATTTACCTTAATTTAACATTTTTTACTTAATTTATTTATCATTGATTCAGGTAATCAACAAAAAGGTTAACTGGCATTGCATATAATAAAGTTTGAAGATTTGATTTTACGTATGCAAACAACAATAACACCCAGCTGAGACACGAAGTTTGAAAAGATCTAATAATACGTAACCTTACTTTAACTAATAATAGATATATTATTTCCACACTTTACTCATTTAACAGGGTTAATGACAAGTGAAATCTCACATTTTACTTAATTTTGCAATTATAGTCTAAATTTAAAAAATATTTAAATAATAAAATTTTCAATTTTTTTAATTATAATCAGACGTTAGTATTTTCATTAATGTTGTTAACGTTACTTGTTACATAACATAGAAACTCTAAACACTTATACATGTCAGACTTAAATAAGTTTAATTAAATTGCGTCATTTTGAGATTAAAATCCTATCATTATTTAAATTATAAATTAACATTGTTAGGTGATAATTAAGGTTTAATAATGAGTCAATTCGTATTAGGATTTGAACTAAACTTGATTAAATGTATCTTTTAACTTTAAAAAATAAAAAACGACGACATGGTTTTAAAATTTCAAGATTTAGACCAGGTTAAACTTGAGTTTCTAAATTTAAACTTGATTTGATATTAAAAAATAATAATTTCAATCCAAAACTTAACCAACTTGAATAGAACTTATTTACTTGGTACTAAGTTCGAGGAGTCGGACCAACATTGTCAAGCCTCGATAAAATGCTCAAGACATTAGTGC
>JANZLX010000005.1:1744824-1757251 GCA_025531955.1 Erythroxylum orinocense | reverse complement strand
AATGAAAATTGAAAATATATGCAAAAAATCAAGATAGAAAACAAAAAACTGTTTTCTGAAAGTAAACGCACCCTAAACATCTCGATCCTACAGAGTAATTTATAAAAACAAAGGTACGGATGAGGAAAATAAGGAGCGCTTAGTTCACAAAAGTCAACGAGAATGAAAATGAATATATTGAAAAATGAAAATGAATATAATTATTATAATTATGATGATAGGTTAAGATGAATAAATTATTATCATTATTATTAATGGTGGTTGGTTTGTTAAAAATGTTGATAAATAAAATTTATTTTATATAAAATTTTAAATATATTTTAAATGATTATTTTTAATTTATGTACCCTAATTATAATGACAAAATGTTTAAAATTAAGTACATTTAGTTTTTCCCTTCTAATACCTCTTGAAGAAAAAAATACTATAGTATTTTCTTGCATCAACATATCATTAATCATATAATCTCTTCAAAATATAGTTTTATTATTCAAAATGTTGTGCAATTCATCAACACAACCATAATATTCATCATTCCATTGCTATAGTAAAATACAACCATAATATTCATCATTCCATTGTTATAGTAAAATCAAGTAATATAGTTTAATATAATTTTACATTCCTCTGATAATGCAAATGATGTTATATTTTAAGCAATTAATAAATAATTAATTACATTGTAATTAACAAATTAATTAATTATAGTTTAATTAGTTACATCTTAATTTTATTTTAATTAATTAATTAGATTTTATTGATTAATTAATTAATTAATTTAATTTAATATATTTTAATTAATTACATTTTAATTAATTATATTTAATTAAAAATTATTAGTGTTAGGAGCAATCAAACCTATTTTTCCCACACATAAAAGCTATAGACCATTACCTAAAATTTAGATTTGAAAAAATTATTAAATGAATCATAATAACTAACCACCTACTACCATTTATTCTATTTCTATTAATTTATTCACGTGCCCTTTAACCGAGCATCCCTGAGAAGTTTAATTTATTAACTATGACATCAAGCATGTGGCATGGCAAGCCACGTCATCGTCACGGCAATGAAGAATGATGTGATGGGTCGTGCATTGGGTGGACATTTATAGTGTATACAATTAGTTCGAAAGCCGCAGCAAAGGGTTTTTGAAAAGGATTGAAAGTTGGTACATGTGCATGAAGAAAAGAACCATTCAATAAAGTCCTTTATCGCGAGCTTATCGGCTTCATATTTTCCGATACTGGTTAGACAAAATGAGGATGTTGTGACGATCACTTGATCCGAAGAAAATTTCCAATGGGAAATTGCCCAACCACTCTCCAATGTGGCTGGTGAGAGTTATAAATTTACATGGAGGCCCACTTATTGCACATACACCTATTGGTTTGTTTGCATTTTGCACTGATATTTTTATTGGTTAAAACTAAAATATCGTTTTTGATTTTAAGTCTCAACAAAATTTCTATTAAGATGTTGTAATTATTTCTGTTATATTTTACACTTAATATGATATCACAACATTTTAATACCACTCTTGTCATTAATAGCTATCGTAATGCATTTATGTAATCTCGTTACACGTATGTAGTATCCATATTATCTATATCCGTTTAATTAGATATATATTGTCAGATAAATCATATTATTATTAATTATTTTATAATAAATCACATTATTATTTAATTATAGTTATTTTCGATTGGGAGGTTTAGGATGAAATATAAAATAATAAACAACATTTCAATATATTACATTATAAACCCTTCTTCTAAACAACATTTCACTATATTACATTATGAATCTTTTTATTCTTCCCATACAACAAATTTTTAATATTACATCTATTTACTTTCTATTTTATTATAAAACATTCAATTTTATTAAAAATTTTAAATCCAATCAAACATAACCTAAAATATAATGTTATGTAAGATTAGATTTTTTTAGAACCATATTTTAGCGATATTTTTTATAAACATTTTTTATTGTAAAAGAAAGTATTTGTGTGCACTTAGGGGAGACGGAGGCTTAGGACGTCATTAAGTCCTGTGCCTCATATCACACTACCCTCTTTTTTCCTTATATATATGTGAAAATTGGGATCGAGTTGGTACATAGCTGGCTGGAAAAAGAAGCACCAGAAGCATACACATAAAGTTTATAACAAAAGCTAGCAAAAATATGGCATCCACGCCTGGAATTCTCAGCGAGTGGCCTTGGCAGCCTCTTGGAAGCTTTAAGGTCTACTCTTCTCTTATTACTCTTTCTCTGAATCACACTCGTAGTGCCACTATTATGTATCTGCAAAATGTAATTAAGATAGGAATGTACGTGAAACAAAATTTGACGCATGAACTTTGTTGTTCCAGTGAGTTTTCGGAATCTTACGGCTTACTTGCATGTTGTATTTTGTGCATGTTATTACTTGAACCAGTATTTGTTACTAGCTCCATGGGCGATCCACAGAACCTATAACTTGGTTGTGAAGGATGAAAAGGACATCTCAAGCTTTCTCATCTTCCCATTTCTCTTGTGGAGAATGCTTCATAACCAGATATGGATCAGCCTTTCACGTTACAGAACCGCCAAAGGAAGTAACAGGATCGTCGACAAAGGCATTGAGTTCGACCAAGTCGATCGAGAAAGAAGCTGGTAGGTTCCGTACAATAACATATCCATTTGAATTATATTATTAGACTTATCTGTATTATACAAATCTGACATTTTCAGGGATGATCAGATACTATTCAATGGGCTCGTGTTCTATATTTTTCTCATGATAATTCCAGGGACTACTCACCTGCCGTTGTGGAGAATGGACGGTGTGATTCTTAGTGCTCTTCTTCATGCAGGACCGGTTGAGTTCATCTACTATTGGCTTCATCGAGCTCTGCATCATCACTATCTCTACTCTCGTTATCACTCGCACCATCACTCTTCCATTGCCACCGAACCCATCACCTGTAAGTTTATTAGTTACTCTTTTCTTTTTTAATTTCTTTGTGTTGGTACGATTTAACTGAGAAATCTCTCTCTTTAATTCCTGTCAGTAATGATGATGTATACAAAGACGAGTTTACATCATTTGGTTAATATTGTATCTAATAAATCTCAGTCATTTAATTACGTGGATTTCGCACAAATTCTTCAAGAGTCCACGTAAGTCCTAATAAATGAATGAAATTTTATAAGATAAAATAAAACAGAATAATATTAAACAGAAGACAACTCTCTTAAAAGACAGGACAGCTATTCCACGTACCATTAAATTTACGAGAACTTTGTTTAGATTTTTATCATGTTACGTTAATGGTGGCCATTGCAGCTGTTGTACATCCATTTGCTGAACATATAGCGTACTTCACGCTTTTTGCAATACCGTTGCTTACAACGGTATTCAGTGGAACAGCATCTATTATCTCCTTTGTTGGTTACATCACCTATATCGACTTCATGAATAACATGGGACACTGCAACTTTGAGTTCATTCCCAAGTTCATCTTCTCCATCTTCCCTCCACTCAAGTACTTCATGTATACTCCATCGTAAGTTCTTCCATTTCAATCTGTGCTTGATTTTATACTTTAACACCTTCTGTGATTGATTATCTAACCTATCATCGCAGGTTTCATTCCCTTCATCACACACAATTCCGTACCAACTACTCGCTTTTCATGCCTTTCTACGACTACGTCTATGGGACCATGGACAAATCTTCTGATACGTTATACGAAAGTTCACTGAGGAGACCAGAAGATTCACCAGATGTGGTGCATCTAACTCACCTAACCAAACCAGATTCAATCTACCATCTCCGTCTGGGATTTGCCTACTTGGCCTCTAAACCCTACACCTCATCCAACTGGTACCTCTGGTTAATGTGGCCTGTCACTCTGTGGACCATGACCTTAACTTGGATATGTGGTCGCACTTTTGTTGTTGAGAGGCATCGTTTTGACAAACTCAGATTACAAACCTGGGCCGTACCAAAGTACAACGTACAAGTAAGCACTCACTTCTGCGTGACTGGTAGATCACGTCTCTTCAGTCAATATATATATATATATATATATACTCTAACTAATATCTCAGAGAAGTTAATGATAGAAAGCATATGAACATGGCAGTACTTCATACAACAGCAGAGTGAATCTATCAATAACTTGATTGAGGAAGCCATACTTGAAGCAGAAGAAAAAGGTGTTAAAGTCATAAGTCTTGGACTTCTGAATCAGGCAAGCACTCCGAACGTACAGTTCAATGTGATTAGGTTAAATCGATCCCTTATATTTACTGTAACCAGGCACGCGTACATTTCCAGGGGGATGAGCTGAACATGTATGGTGAGCTATACGTTCGGAAACATCCATGTCTGAAGATTAAGGTTGTCGATGGGACAAGTCTTGCAGTTGCCGTTGTACTTAACAACATACCTACAGGAACAACACGAGTGCTTCTTACCGGAAACCTTACTAAGGTTGCTCGTGCTGTTGTTCTCGTCTTATGCAAAAGACAAATCAAGGTACGTACCTATCGTGTTAAGATCACCTTCTCTTTTATAAATCATTGGTTTGACGATTACAAATCGATTTCAGGTAGCTGTCATACGCAAGGATGTGTATGAGAAGCTTAAAAAATCTCTTGGGGCCAACTTAGAGAGCACCAACTTGACAATTTCTGCAACTTCCTATCCAAAGGTATATTCATAACCAGGAAGTTGCATGTGTTTTTGTTGCGACTAGCTATACAACGTACAGAAATAGTTGAAGAATGAACGCAGAACGTTGAGAGAGAAAGCTAGTGAGAGAACGCAAACTAAAACAGAGTAGAACAGAGGATTAAGAACTCAGATCACTGAGGTTTTTCTTTGATTAATCGAAGTGTCTATTACATCTGAAATCGACTACATATTTATAGCCGTTCAAACTTGTTAACTGACTTTAACTACCGCAACTTGCAAATCTTGAAAACTTCTTCTTTATTCTTCACGTCTTATTCTTTTTGTACGTCTCTTGCATGGCCGAGCATGGGAGTTTCTACTGTCGGAATTCTTGAGACATATCCTTCAGTTTTACAGTGATTATAATGCTTGTAATAAAGTGGAATCTTGTGGCCTCAGGTATGGTTAGTAGGTGACGGATTGAGTGAACAAGAACAGAAGAAGGCAGCAAAAGGAACATTTTTTGTTCCTTTCTCGCAATTCCCACCAAAGAAATCACGCACTGACTGCTTTTATCACACCACACCAGCCATGGTAGCTCCATCCAACCTCGAAAATGTGGACTCATGTGAGGTAAGCATATGATTAACACAAACGTATATGGTTTGTGTTTAGCTGTGTTTTGATGAACTAAAACTTGAAAAAACAAAATGGTCAGAACTGGTTGCCAAGAAGAGTAATGAGTGCATGGCGTGTAGCTGGAATAGTGCATGCTTTAGAAGGTTGGAAGGAGAATGAATGTGGCTCCTCCTGCTACTACTCCATGACCAACATTGACAAAGTTTGGGACGCGACTCTTCGTCATGGTTTTAAGTCTCTTATGGTCCCTACTCAATCCAATTTCATCTAATTCAATTATCGTCATTTGGTTTATAATGTATACTTTACGCTTAATTTTAGTTGTTTATGTTAAAAAAAAAAGAAGAGGTGTCAGTGATGAATGTGGAAGGCGGTAATACGGCGTCGTTTTCCGTAAAAATAGTATGTATTTCCACTCTCGTGTAATAACTACGTTGTGTTACTATCAATAGCTTAATGAATGTCTTAGCCACTTTTTGTTCTTTGTTTTTACAGCATAAGAAATATTTTAAGTCAAAGTTAATGTTATTAATAGGAACAAATTAATAAGGAACCTGATTAGGTGGTTCGTAAATGGCAATGGATAGGTAGAGACTTGGATCTTAATTAAGCCTAATTAAATATATCTTTTAATTTGGAAAGGTAAAAATGAGCTTTTTTTTAATTATCAGATTTTAGAATGAATTAATCTTGATTTGCCCAAACTCAAGTCTAATCCAAAATTTGTAATTTGAAAAATAAAATTGAAACTCAATCCAAAACTTAATTAACTTTAACATAATTTATTGAATTCAAACTAAATTCGGATTAATCCAAGCAAACCTTGCCAAGCTTAGATAAAATGCTTAAGAGAAAACAATCATACTCGTCCACCTTAAAAGTATGAATTTTGTTGTCAACAAATTAATTGGACACTTTCGCTCCAAATGGGTAGTCAATGATCACTAGCATTACAACAAAGTAGCCTATCGATTGGTGTTTATCAATTTCCACATAACTCTAGGATGTCCTTTCCGGCCTGAACTTGGCATGGAAGCTAGGCCTTCGCAAGGTGAAACTTGAGCTAGATTCTCAAGTAGTGATGAGCATGATTTTTGACTTCACTAAACGTATAGCGTCGTTAAACCCTTTAGTTATGGGCATCAACGAATTATTCAATCGCAACTGGGTTATTCCCCCTCGCTATACCTACTGCAAAAGTAACAGGTATGTCGACTGGCTTGCCAATTTCACTGTCAACTTTAGGCTCGGGGTTATCTCTTTTGTACATGCACCCTCAGGGTGTCTCTCGATCCTCCTCGAGGATTTGACTGGGATTAGTCTCCCTCGGCTAGTCGTATCATCTTAGTAGTTGTCTCCTTTTATAAAAAAAATTAGCCTATCGATTATGTCTCATTTAGCAATGATTTTACAAGTGTAGCTAAAAGCTAGATGCAATTAACGTTAATTCGCGAATCAACTTTGTTCTTCTTCTTTTGGCTATATGTAACACCCACTTATCTTCTGGGAGGATATGCAAAAGTTATATAAAACAGTACTAAAATAATCTAAAATATGCTAAAGCATTTCTAGAAACTTAAGTAACATACATTGCTCAGTCCTTAAATGTTTCACCTTAATATCACCAATCTGTATCAATTTCTTTATGGTCAAATACTTGAACTCTAAATACTTAGACTTTGTGATGTTCTTATTGTTGTTATTGAACAACACAACAGAAAGATTATTACAATATAATCTAATGGATCTATCTACTGAATCAACCATAGACAACCTATATTAAAGCATAAAATACATATGGTACTTATCACATAAAAGCCTTAAATCCAAATCCAACCTATATTAAAGTTATTACAAACCATCAAACAAAATACAAATTCCAATATGTCTCATTACTTTAAATACAACTTAAAAACAAACTGAACATTTCCAAAACAAAACACAATCTCCTTGGCCATTGCAGTTATCATTGTCTCAGTCTTTAAACCTTCTTATCAGAACCTACATGGAGACAAAACTACCGTGCTAAGCATAAAGCTTAGTGGGAAATAACTAAACAAGATATAATTTGACGACTGTTTCTAATAGTAGTCAAACAATTACATATACATAATCAGATCACATCTCAAGCAATCTTTAATTGTTAATATTAAAGCACAATCCAAATAATATGTATCTCAAAACAAAATATAATGTATCAAAACAACATATATTAGCTTAAGAGCAAAACTTACAAGTATCATAACAGAATACCATAATATCATAACAGAACTTTAAAGTACCAGAACAGAACTTGACTGTATCAAAATAGTATCTGATTATATAAGAACAGATCTTAGTTATTTCAGAACATCGAGCTTGATTATATCATAACTGAGCATGTATCAGAATACAAAACAAGTTAGCCTGCTAATCCTTTTTATAGAAGTGGATAACGGAACCAAAACAGAAGATACCCATGTTTGGTATTTGAAGCAGAAGAGACTTAAGTCCCTTAAACAGATGACACAGAAGTGTATAAAATCATAAGACACCGAAGCGTCTAGTCACAAAAGGCACCTTAGTGTCTGGTTACAAAAGACACCTTAGTGTCTGGTTACAAAAGACACCTTAGTGTCTATTTATAGAAGCAACTGCAAACCCTTCTAAACATGCCTGTTTACCCACGATTAGGAATTAGCAGTTTTAAAATAAGACATTTCAGATTTCAGAATCACATGTAAAAGATGTGGTGCATAAGATATATCCTTATTCCATTTTCCTCAAATTGAACATAATCGTTCATATCCAACAAGTTAACATACCTTGTGAACATAAACATTTGCAATAATGCAATAATTTACCAATAAATGCATTATGTATTTATACATTACATATAATTACACAAATTCCTAATTCACAAACAATCATATTCAATTCACATCACATAAATCCTTTGAAACACATTTGTGTTCATAAGGACACATTCATCCTTGAACACACCATACATTTCAACATTAGACAAATTATTTACTAGCCACACATTCCTTAAATAATTACCTCAATTAACAATCCATAACTAAATTAACTTTTACTCAATTAATCTAACCTCAATTGAAGTTCATTTCGCACCTTAAACGAGTCCAATTAATTCCCAATGTACCAAATAAAATGACCTAATCTTATATAGTTCAACAATTGCATAAAACCAAGTTTTTCACCATCCTAACCATTTCCCACGACCATGGTAATGTGCCTTATAAATTACACATCTTCACCAAAGTCCATCAATTTCACTTCAATTTTACCTTTTTTCATGCTTCAATACCTCATCAAATTTATGTCCAAACCAATTCAAAAATCATTCATTAAGCATCTTATAATCTATGATCTCTCAGGTATCAACATCCAAAGCAAATGCTATCAAATAAGTATAATGTTCCAGACCTCAATTCAATACATATTCTATCCAATGCAAGCAACAAATAATTCATATTATAGTATGCAATCAAGTTTAGAATTCCCTTACCTTCTTAACTTCAAATTTTAACTCCAAAGAACTAGTTATTCCAGCCCTTCCAAGCTATCAACACACATGTAAGATCAAGGTGCCAATTTCAGCAATAACAAGACAAAAACACAAAAAAGTAGAACCTACTTTTTGATGTAGTAACTTACAAAGATTCCAAGTGAAGATGATCCAAAATCAAACAAAGTTCCAGAATTTGAGACGGAGTAAGAGGTTTCGGTGGAGAGGGGCAAAATGTAAAAAGCTACAGAAACTTTACAGGTGAAGATGATTCATCACTTGCCTAACTCTTTAAATGCAAGGTGACTTGGTTTGCAATGGCCACATGACACACATGAAAGTGTGATACTTGTCCTTCATTAAAGCAACCTACATGTCTTCATATGTGGCAATCAAATGTCACAATTCAATTAGGCCACTTGTCACTCAACCAATATTGTCAAATGTCAATGCATTAGCTATACCAAATGTCACTAACTCATAGGCTTAGTCATTCTAATTTTTCATGTACTAACTTAACTTGTCACTTGATAATTTTCTTAGTCCAAATGTACATCTTAATACCTCAATTCCCTAATGGTATCAATTAATTCCAAATCACTAAATGTAATCTATTAGACCAAAATTCTAGACATATGAAATTCACATTCAAATCATAGCACAATTTTAACACCTATAACATATGTACTTTTCATGAATATGTAACATTTCAACTAGGGTATAATTTGGGGCCTCACACTATAAATATATTTTCATAGCCAAAAAACTTTAGCTACAAAATGAGTTTCGTAGCTAAAAGTCATAGATCCAATTAAAAACATTTTTCTACAAAAATATATTCGTTGCTAAATGTTTTCATACTTCTTTTGGCTACGAATATATTTTCATAGACAAATGCCTTTAGCTATGAAATGGTTTTTGTCACTGTAAGTCACAAATTATATAATTTTAGTTAAAAACATTTGCCTACAAAATTACATTTGTAACTAAATGTTTTCATTCTTCGTCTTTTGGGATATTCGTAGCAAAATGTTTTCATTGATCTTCTTTTACAAAAATATATTCATAGCCAAAAGGTCTTTTTCTAAAGCCCTTTCACTTTTTGGCTATGAATTGAAATTTGTAGTTGAACTTTAGTCTTTAAAATCGTAGCTAAAAAGCATTTAGTATAAGCTACATTTGTTAATTTTTGTAGGTAAAAACCTTTGACTACGAATAAATTTTTTTAGCTAAAAGGTCATTTTCTCAAACTCTTAAAAATGTAGCCAAAGACTAACTATTAACTATAAATTTAAACTCATAGCCAAAGATTAACTTTTAGCTACAAATTTCAATTCATAGCTAAAAAAAGTAGCATATCTCGAGGCATTTAGAATAACTACATTTAGAATATGCTACTTTTTTTTAATTTTTATAGGTAAAAACTATTGGTTACGAATATATTTTCATAGCCAAAAGGTCGTGCTTTCTTGCTTTCACGTAGTTATCCATAGATTGCGTATTAATTACAGGCCAAAATTTAGGTAAGAGAATGTTGTTTTTTTTACTTTAATGAACTAATGCTTCTTCGTCATTTCTTATATACATTTATTACATATACTCTTATGATCCCTCTAATCTTGCTATAGCCACGTCAAATTCTTGGTGGCAAGATAGTGGAGACCTAATCATGTTGCCTCTACAATGTATGAGTTCATAAGCAAAAGAAAGTTAAATAAAGAGGAGGAAAAAATAATGCTAGGCAATAATGAAGAAGTTAATGTAATGTTTATATGAGATGTATGTTTAAACCTGGATATAGGGTTTATTATTGTATTACATGATTCATTGTGTATACCATCTTTTAGGCAGAATTTAATCTCTGTATCAGTTTTGGAAAAAGAAGATTATAGTTTTGTCATTGATGCTTATGTTTTGAAGTTATCCTTTAATGCAAAACATATTGATAATGCCTTCTTGTCATATAGTTTATATAGAATGTGTCTTGCCCCTTATAAGATGTATGTTTGTTCGTACATTACTAAAAAAGTTACTAGAAAGAGACCCTTAATAAATGATAAGTCATACATGTTGTGGCATAAAGGACTCGACCACATTTCCACGGATAGAGTTGAAAGATTGATTAACGAAAACATTATCACAACTTTAGATTTTGATGGTCTGAAAACATGTGTTGATGTTAAGTCAATTTAATTGCATATTTGTTGGACTTAATATTTATTGATTTGATAAATTGTGTTCATACATTAATGGAATTAATTGTTAAATGTTCACAGGTGGTTTCCAATGCCAAAAAGACGAAAAAGAATCAAAAAGAGGAAAAATATGAAAGAAATCCCAATTCTGCAAAATTCCAGAATTTGTCTCCAACTAGAACACAACCATCTAAGATCTGCTGGACTTCTTTTCAAGACATCTTCCACCGAAATTAGAAGACTACTTAATCTGGACAATATCCAATCAAGATTACGAAGAGATTCACATCAAATAGGACATTTGAGTTGTTGCCGCACTTTTATAAATACATGTATTAGGTTCAGAAAAAGGGAGTCGTGGATTAGAATAGAGTAGATTAGCTTAGGGTTATTCATAGATTAGGTCATCGTCTTCTCTATTTTTTTTCCAGCAAACTGCCGCAACCCACGTTTCTTTATTTTCTGATTTGCTTCTTCATTCACGTTTTTCAATTATTTCACAGCGTTATCGCACATCATCAACCTATTCTCTAATTTTCCAGCATCCTCGCATCCTTTATTCTCTTAGGCTGCCGCAACATCAACTCACCATCTCTTTGGTTGCCACATCACGTCTCTTCTTGGTTTTCTTTTTATTTCAACAATATCCATCATCATCATCTTCTCTTTTATCAATTGCCGCATATGCTTTTCTTCTTGGTTTTCTTTATTCCAGCATTCATCATCTAACGTCATCTTCTCCTAAAGCTGCTGCACATTGATTCTTTTATATTTACGTTGCTAACTCTTCCCATTCCAGATCAACGCATATCAACTTCTCCTTGATCCCTGGCTGATGCACTTCATCCTTTGGCTGCCGCTGGTTTCTATTATTCTTGATTTACCTTTTACTTCAACAGTGATCATCGTCGTCCTCTCCTGGTTGCCGCATTTAATTTAATTGTCTATGATAGTTTAATTCTTTTACAATTTCCGAGTAATAAACGTAGGTTAGGGCTTTTAGTTAATTTCATTTTCAGGTTTTTGTCTTTAAGTTTCTGCACAATTTCAATTAGGTATTTTTTATTAGTTTCAATAAAGACCAGTTATGGAGTTTGTTTATTTTGTTATTTCTTTTTATTTAAATTTAATTATGGTTAATTAATTTTCTTATCTTGGTTGAGGAATCCATGTTGCATGTTATTATGGTGAGATTTTCTAGATATTTTTCATGTTATTGATGAACATTGGATAATTTCAGTTCTGGATTTTTAATTGGATTCGTTAGTTTCTAGGTATGTAACTAGGAATTAATTTATTCAACTGCTAGGTTAACAAAATCTGACGTTCAATTTTGGTAACCACAAGTAGCAATTAGGATTGACCCCTCTACGTTAGAGTCGGAAAATTCTAAGAAATTATCCACTTGATTGATTT
>JANZLX010000005.1:1690419-1703760 GCA_025531955.1 Erythroxylum orinocense | reverse complement strand
ATAATTTTATCAAATATCCATCAGATTTGGGTACAATTGCCATCCCTAGTCACACTTTCCCTTATCATCAAATTCACCAATTACATTCACAGTGTCTCCTCGTGCAATTATACTGTAGAACCTGAAAAGGTGTCAGGTCAACACTTAGAACAACTAATTTGATATTCCAATCTGTAAAGCAGTATAAATGCCAATGAAGTTTTAATCAAGACTGCCTTGATATGAGATTAAACTGAACGTTATGGTCCGCCATCTTCATGTGGCTCGTTTCTTGAGAGCTTTATTTAGAAGTACTCTCTCTCTATGTTTCAGCTTTAATTTGTACTTTAAAATTTTCTTGAGACTACCTGTATAATATCATCAACAAGAATCAACTTTATGGAGGTTTGCTCCTACCCTACTAATGGTCTAAATTCTAAAACTGTTCATTCTTAACAACTGTTACCGATAGAGGAGAGAAAATAATGAGTCTAGATCTTCTGTCCAGTTTTACTTTATCTTATTTTATCTCATGAAATCTCAGCCATTTATTTTACGAGTTTCACGTGAACCTCACACGAGACCCACATAAATAAATGACTGAGATTTATTGGACACAATAAGATATTATAATATTGGACAGAGGATCTGGACTCGAAAATAAATACTTCATAAAGTCTGTTGAATTGAAAACCACATGAAGAGGAGCACTTACATTGCCTTCTGAAATGGAGAGATCAGTCTTAGCCATCATGAACCCCACAATCTACACCAGATAAAAACACGCAAATGAAATGAACAACGATATTAGACGCAAGTTCTTAGCAGAACATAACTAGAAGAAATGTCAGCAGATTACTGGTGAAACCTTAGATGGAGCCAACACTATCTGAGGTTTGAATGACTTGACACGTTCCTTCAGCTTTTCATGCCTGTTCAAAGTAATGGAAAAAAAAGAAGTGTCCAACAGGAAATGGTGATGACAATATATGAACTAGTCCTACGAACCACCTACCTATGGACCATATGGTATGAACCGAGAACAAGGGAAGCTTCGGCTTCAGAACTACGAGGCTACCTTATAGTAGAACTGGGCTCTGTGAATTTGGATGAATGCTCAACAGTTAGAACTTAGAAGACAAGGTCCTTACGGAAGAAACAGCCATACCCGAATCCTTACAGACCAGAAGAAAACACAGTCCATTCTGGTTCGGTCCGGTCCATAGTTACAAAAAGTCCAACGGCATTTTCCCTCCTACACTAACCCTCCAAATATTGGCGGGAAAATGAATTCCCCAACTCCCCGTCGTCTCTTCACTACCGTGCCTGCTTTCTCTTTCTCTCTCCAGGTCTCTCAATGCCTCCCAGAAAAAAATCCAAATCCAATTCATCTGCTGCTACACTATCTACCAGTCAGCACCCACAGAAACATCATCAACAAGCATCAGCATCCAAGTTTGGGATAGAGCAGTTCTTCCACCGTCTTAACACTCCTCAACCTCAATCATCTTCATCATCGTCTTCTTCTTCGTGTTGTGTTAGCGGTAGTAGCGTTTCAAAGGTCCAATCTTTTTCTCTACCCCCTTCCATTAAATCCCCTCCTCAACATTCCGCTGATGTTCCGAGCATTACTCCAGCAGATGAGTCTCCCCCTGTTTGCAAGTTTCAATCTTTCTCCCCTGGAATGGTAATGTTCAATCTTCTCCCAAATTTCTATGGTTAACTTTCTATCTAATTGTTTCCTTTCATTTATCTTCGATAATTGGTTTTGGGTTTGGTTCAAAAGAACAGCTGATAAAGCAGAGCCAGGATGATATGTGCGATGAGATCACATGGAAGATATCTCCAGTCAACCAAAGGCTACAAGCATTTTCTCACAACAACAACCACATGCTTCCTCCTCCTGATTCCTTCAACAAGTCTTTAACACCAGCCCTTCTTCATCCTTGTTCCTCCATCGACAATAAGGCATTTTCTATAGTCTCTCTCTCTCTTTTTGTGCTTTTATTTCTTTGGTTTGTTCTTTTGTGTTTTCACATTCGATCTTCACTATTTACTTTTACAGACTCCTCCTTTCCTTGCCGAAAATCCAATTTCCTTGTCTGCAAATAGAGTCGGAGTTAAGAGAGTAAACCCCTTCCACCACGATACCCCTACCAATGCCACTGTCTCATCTCTTCTTAGTCCATTCAGAACTCCTCCACCATCTCTTTCTTTTTCACACGATAAGGTAATCTTCTCACTATCTACTATTACTATGGCTATTGGTTTCTCAATATGTTTATTGTACCCCTTTGACATTTCTTTCTTTTTTTTTCGTCTGATTGATGCATAGCTCGCTGATGTTATTGAACGTCACGGAGCATCACCTCAACTGCCTATACGCCCGTACAAAAAGGTAATCTTGTTTAAAGGATGCAGTTTAATTTCTTAGATGAATATAGAAACACAGTTTTCCACTATTTACACTTTTCTTTCTTTGTCACTCAATTATCCTGTTGTAATGTTAATAATTCTCCTATCATCTTTTGAGTGTGTTAATGTGTGTTAAGACTTAATTTATTGCATTCCTTATTCTTCATTGATCCTTTCAGACTTTGCTTGAACTTCTAGACCAAGTTGAAGATGCAATATCCGTTGATGATCCAGTGTCCAGTGTCACCAATGCATTTTCATCCAACATTCAAGATTTAAGCAGTAACAAAACACCCCCTCCGGCGGATCCACCAATAGAAATAGCAGCCGTTCATCCACCAAAAAAGGCAACCTCATCTTCCTCAAATTGTAATTTGCTTGTTTTGGAGGTACTCATTTCTTCTGCCTTGTTGGTATGCTGCATATTGCTGCTTCTTAGCAGAAATTTGTAGTACCTGAATGTTCATTCTTATAGGGTGTTCCTGTTACAGGTATCTGAAAACCATGCACCTGTTAATCATGCTGGTGCTCAAAGGCAGTATAAGGTTTTTTCATAGGCCTTAGTCAAACTTCGTTGCTTCTGCTTTCTTGATTGGGAGTATCTCAAAGAATCATTGCTTTTTAGGTCCTTCGCTTGTTGAATGAGCAAAGTGGGGAAGAGCGGGTTGTCTGCTTATGGGAAGAGTGGTAAGTTGCTAAAATTTCCTAATCACTAGTTTCCTGATATTTCTGCACTGGTTTCAAAATGAAGGTCTGAGACCAAGTTGGTGCCTCTGAGCAAAACTTTTGTACCCCTTCCTACCACTCCAACTAAAAATACCCTAACACCTGGCTAAGACACTCTTGATATCGAAATTGAATATACAGCATTTGCCAATAAAGGATTCGGGCAAAGGCATTATTGATGACTAAGTTACATGAAGTGTCAATTTTCATATACTTAGTGAAAGTTAAAAACTAGAAAGAAAGAAAAGCATGCTAGTTTGGAGCTTGAGTTTGGTTTTTTAAGGAAGCAAACTATTCCTAGATACTTTATTCTTCAAAATACAATCGACTTTTTTTAATCACGATTAACCTTCAACTGTGGGGGTCTGCTCTCCTGAAGAAATGATATTTTGCACTGTTAGGTTGTAACTGCTAAATAATTTGGTGCTAATTTCTGCTCTTTGCTATTTCTCTGTTCAGTTTAATCTCATATCAAGGTAGGCTTGAATAAATCTTCATTTCCACTTATACTGCTTTACTGATTGGAATATTAAATTAGTTGTTCTAAGTGTTGACCTGACACCTTTTCAGGTTCTACAGTATAATTGCACCAGGAGACACTGTGAATGTAATTGGTGAATTTGATGAAAAGGGAAAGTGTGATGTGAACTCTAAGATGAATCTTTTAATTGTTCACCCAGATGTCCTAGTTTCTGGAACCCGGGTAATACATTCTTTTTGGAATCTTAGTATTTTTTATCACATATTTTCCCAATACCTGTTGAGCTACTGCTACTAGGCCTATTTTATGTGCATTCATTCTACTGTAGTCCCTCCTGATGTACAGAATATTGTCAGGTTGCCGGTAGTTTCAGTTGCCCCAGGCGAAGTGTCCTGGATGAGAGATTGAAAATCAGTGAACACTCAACTCCAGCATTGGTCGGTACCTTGCTGCACCAAGTTTTTCAGGTTTTGAGGATTTAAAGACTTTTTCTGCTCTAATATCAAAATTCTTTGTGTGGAACATTGCTGTCACTCACAAGAATTGTGTATCTGAATGATATTTTGAACCTTTTCCACTTCTAGGCAGGGCTTATGAGGAAGAATCCTACAATAGACTTCTTGGAGGAATATGCCAGAATAGTTCTCCAGAAAAATATTGACAGTTTATATGCATGTGGTGGTAATTATAAGTAAATCTAAGATATGATTATAGTTTTGCCCTTTGCTTCATCAATCCATTACACTTATCAAAGCAAACACTCTCGTTATGTTTCATATTAGTTTTAAGTTCTTACTTTTCAATATGTGCAATTTTCAGTCCACGAAAAAGATTTACTGAAGATCTTATTTGAAGCTATCCCAAAATTATTAGACTGGATTCTCCGGTTCAAAGAAGCTGAGGTGCGCTGGTGTCTCATCACTGATCTTATGGATTTTAACTCTTGTTTTATTAGACATTAATTCTCAGAGAACTTAGATCATTGTCAAGCATTGAGATACACATTTTTAATGAAGCTCAAACTTGTAGATGCATAAATCGACAAGAAACTGTAGAGACTGTTCTGAGGCTAACACTTTAAAAATTCTTTGCAGGACCCCAAAGCATCCGTTGATTTTGGTTCTGATCATGGGTTGAAAGAGTTGCGAATTTCTGAGGTCAATTCGTTTTATTTTCTGATTTAAACAATTTGCTTCATACATTCTTATTTGTATTCTCTCCTACATGCAACAGATAATTATATTTGAAAATTTCAGAAATCAGTAATATATAGATTGCAATTGCTAAACAGTTAGATGTGCCACATTCTATGGTAGTGAATGTCAAATGATGGAGAGAAGCATCATATATGTAGATGAACATAGCTTCCATGGGGATGGCAAGATATGTGTGGAATCGATGGAACCTACCAGATATAAGTTGTGGATTTTGAGCATTGCTCTTTGAGACATTTTTCATTCTAGTTCTAGGTACTTCATTACAAGATCAGGAGAAGTTAAAATCATTCATCTCAACTGTAGGTCATTGATATAGAGGAAATGGCATGGGCCCCAAAGTATGGGTTAAAAGGAATGATTGATGCTTCTGTCAAAGTAAGATTAGAGTCAAGCAGAAATGGAGCAGAAGAAAAGATTGTGCCACTAGAGTTTAAAAGTGGGAAACTTCCCAATGGCCAGGCAAGTATGCAAAGTGTTGTACAGTCGTTGCTAGATTAAATTTGAGAGGATATACAAATCCTCATTGATTTCCATTATGACTGATGCTTGCACTTTGTGCAGTCATCTATGGAGCACTCTGCACAAGTGATCTTGTATACACTGCTTATGTCTGAGAGGTTTGTGTGACTCTTCTTTAGTTTTTTAGTGCAGTAGAGAATGTTGTGAGTGGTTTGCTAATGGCTGTTTTGAAAAATACTTGGAAAACCATTCTCTCTTCACCTTGTTCGACACGTTCTTAGGTACCTGAAGCATATTGATTCTGGCCTTCTGTATTATCTCCAATCTGACGAGACAAGGGTATACATCACATTCATGAATCTCAATTATTAGAGTATTTTTCAGGATAATTAAATTTTTTATCTTTGACATTTGAAAAGGGAATTTCAGTACAAAGATCAGACTTAGTTGGACTGATAATGCGGCGAAATGAGCTTGCTGTTGACATTCTTAAGGCATCAAATATGCAACACTTGCCCCCAATGCTTCGGGTATGGTGGTTTCTTCTGTAAGGATCTTGTAATTGTGAGCACTTTATTTAAATAGACAGATTTTCTACTGTAGAGCCCAAGCATATGCAGAACTTGCCGTCACCTTGATGTTTGCACCATCTATCATAAGGTAGCCTTACAGTTTTGGAGCTTCCCTTACTCTCCGTTATGTTCCCATGATTAAGGTAACTTATTGTGGGCTCTAACACTATAGGTGTATGGTGGAAGCAAAGAAGCAAGTGGACTGGGTGAATTGTTTCAATCACATGTTCGCCATCTGACAGCTGCTCATTGCGCTTTTTTTCAACATTGGGATCGATTGATTGATTTGGAAGCTAAAGAGATGCAGGTTAAGGCACTTTATAAGAGTTCTATAGGTGGTCAGACCATAAACATAGATCGTATCTGAAGATAACATACTCAATTCACTTACATATGCAGCTTGTTAAGAACAATATCTGGCAGTCTCATAATACCAAGAATGCTCAGTCCACTAGTTACCTTTCTTCTATGGTTCTTGATACTTCAGATGGACTTCATTGTCAGAAAGACAACCAGTTCATCTACCGTTTTGCGCGCCAAAGAGTTCCTTGTCAAGATGAGTGTGCATCCAATGGAGATTCTTTCCTTGCTGATCCTTCTGCAGCCCATGCTTTGCATCACACACTTAGAATTGGTGATTATGTGGTACGATAATTCTCTATTACCAGATATTGTGAGCTATGTGATCCTTTGAGTCAATGCCGCCTACAACTTGATGTCAACCAAGTTGACTTGGAATTCTACAGTCAACCTTTGCTGCAGTAATTTTAATTACGAACATTTTCAATGACACTTGTCAAGCATTTAATGCCATTAGCACGATTTAATTTCATCTATTGGAACAAATAATACCTATTGCTGTCTTTTTCTGACATCTTGTACTAAACTTCTACATAAATCTGAAGATCCTACAACATTCACCTTGCTCTGAGCTTTGATTACCTTGAAATTTATCTTGGTGTTAATGAAACTAATCAAACTGGGTTTCATTACAAACTTTCATTTCCCTGTAGCTTTTCTCCTCCATCTACTAAGTATAGTTGTAACTTCTTGGTAATGGACATTATCCCTGATAATAGAGAATCTTGGTCATCTTGTGTCTCTTCTAAGATGAAGAAAATAACATTTCCTGTTGTAGGGTGCAAATTGGTCAGTTTCTCGTAAAAGGTTGGCTACAATTTGTTTTTCTTTCTTCTATGAGATGTATACATACACACACACACACATACACACACACATACATGTATGATTCCACTGGTACGCTTCTTTTATCAGATTGCACGTGGTTGCATGAAGGTTGTTTATGGAGGTCAAAGCCCTGAGTTTATATTCTCATATGCTTGACAATTGACCGTTAATAGTTGCTTATTTGCCTTATCATCCTTCCATTGACGTTCATGTCTTTTTTCACTTTTACATTGATGTGTAACTTTTGTTTCATTTTTCATGTATAGATTCTTAGTACTGAATCTGGTCAGGCTATTGCAAATGGGATCATCATGGATATCAGTCAGTCGCTTGTTTCTGTAAGCAGAATATTCTGGAAATTGGGTATTCCATTCCTTAATTACATACACGCTATAACAGATTGATGAGTCATGATCTTCGCATGCACTCTTCAAATGTCATGATTAACACATAGTTACAAACTGATTAATTTCCCGTTGCTGTTGTAGGTTTCTTTCACTAAGCGTTTAAGACTTCCTGGCAGTGATTCCTCTGTAGAATCAACTACTCTTCTTCTGGAGATTTGGCGGATTGACAAGGATGAACCCATGACTTCATTCTCAGTTATGCGGTAAATTATTACTCCAGTTTTATCTGAGACTCAAATTTTCATCTCTACGGTGTCAGAAGTCTGTACAAGATGATTGCATTATACGCTAGCCATTTTTGTTTTCATTTTTGAAGGTTCAACCTTGTACAACTGTTTGTACAAAGTGCAGAAAGTTTCCACTTGAGGAAGACAATTGTTGATCTTCAGGTGAATGTTCGTGCCTAATTTTAGACATATATAGGAAAGCAGAGACTTGTCTTTTTATATGTTTTACTTTATCTTGTTTACCTCCAAGTTACATTCTCTTCATTTGCGTTGATGTGTACATGTGCATTTGTTCTAGACTCCAAGATTTGATAATGGAGTCATATCGAGCCAAGATCCAGCAATGTCTTATATCTGGTCAGTCAAGAGTTTAAATGATGATCAGCGTCGAGCAATTTTTAAGGTTTGTTATTCCTGTTTTCAATTGAATTCTGATCTTGTTTGCATTGCAATAATACTTCTGAATCATCCATTCTAAATGCTATAACTGAATGTAGCTAAGTTATTTTTATTTTGCTGACCAGAAGTCCATTACTCTAATTCCTTAAATCATACCCATACAGATTCTTACAGCAAAGGATTATACATTAATTCTGGGGATGCCTGGGACTGGCAAGACAAGTACTATAGTTCATGCCGTGAAGGCGTTATTGATGAGAGGTGCATCCATCTTGCTTACATCATACACGAACTCGGCTGTTGACAATTTATTGATCAAACTGAAAGCTCAGGTCATCTTTATCCTTCGTAGGAGTTTCTTAGAGCATATTTAGTGTCATACATGCATGCACAAACCTCCTGATGTATATTAGATTTCGCACGTTCAACCATGCATACTCTGAATATTAACCGGGAGAATTTTTAGGATCAAAAATATATACCTAGCACTAGTTTGGGTGATTGAATGAACTTGCATTGAGTAAACAAAGTTCAGGAGGCAATATAAACAAATGTACTCCTCAGTAGGATTAAAAACTTGCCAAAACCCAGGGGGATAACTGCAAGAACTACTAACAACTGAGAAGCTGTTTGTGCTAAAACCTGACCAGTTACAGACCCATTACCCTGCTGCAATTCTTTAGAAGCCAAGACAAGGAAATTTAGTTAGTCGTTGATAGGTGAAGTCTCATGCCTCATGTCCCCTTTGCGATGCCATTTCACCTCTGTAGATGCCTGCAACACTCACTTCAGCCAGGGTCGAACACGAACCCTTTTAATAGACGTCCTCTGTGGTCCCTCAACAATTCCTTGGTTATTACTTTACCTATGAATATGGAGTGGTCTGAATCTGGTTTGTGAACTGACAGCTGTTATCATTTGTGTGAGTATAGGATATAATCATGGCATTTTTCTTTTACTCTATTGATTCAGTTGTTTTAGGACATCACTGACAAGATAATTGCAGGGTGTTGATTTTCTACGTATAGGTAGACAGGAAGCTGTTCATGAAGAAGTTAGGGCGAATTGTTCTTCTAGTAAGACACAAATCATGAATTGCCTCACTGCTTTGTTTCTTGTTTAAAAGTTGATTCACCTGCCACTTGTAACTAAAAAATTCTTGTAACAGCAATGAATGCACAAACTGTGGGAGACGTCAGATTTAGAACAGACCAAGTAAAAGTTGTTGCTGTCACTTGTTTGGGAATTACTAGTCCATTGCTAGCAAATAAGAAATTTGATGTATGCATAATGGATGAAGCAGGACAGATTACCCTCCCGGTATGCACACTTTTCAATGTTTAGCATGCATTATATGTAACTGATAAGAGGTGCATCTCTCATTTAGTGTAGAATGATAGTGATTGTTTTTAAAGCCCTCGGCTGTGACTGAGTAGGAAGCCATGGTTGCATCTAATAAAAGCATTTGATGGACTATTAGGTGTCCCTGGGGCCATTGATGCTTGCTTCAATGTTTGTTCTTGTTGGCGATCACTATCAACTGCCTCCACTTGTCCAGGTATATTATATATGTTCTATGTGATTTTGTCATTTACACTGTCTATAGTCTTAAGTTACTGGAAATGTTGAATTGTTTAATATCTAGAGTACGGAGGCTCGAGAAAATGGAATGGGGATAAGTTTGTTTTGCAGACTGTCTGAAGCACATCCACAAGCAATTTCAGCTTTACAAAGCCAGGTTTCTTTGCCAAATGAACCTCTGCATCTTTCCTAAACCTTTCCACTCTTCTTGGGATCCTGTAGCATGCTAACTCACATAGGTTAACTTTGTACAGTACCGTATGTCTCAAGGCATCATGGAACTAGCCAATGCGCTGATATATGGAGACAGATTGCGCTGTGGTTCCTCTGACATAGCTAATGCCAAACTCAAGATTTCAAGCATAAATACTTGTTCATCTTGGATAAATGACGTGAGTTGTTTATTAAAATTAGAACTTTGTAGTCTCATCTGCTCTATGTTTGAATCTGCTGACTCAAGCCAGTCTTGTCGAAGATTTGGATTGGATCAGTCAAATGATCATATTCATCTAGATTTGTAAAAGGTTAAAAAACGTCCTTAAAATTGGCAAATTTTTCTGTTTGTGACGCTGTGTATTGGTATGAAAAATGTTAGGTGAAGTATTGCCATGGACTTGCATTTGTTGAATTGTTTGTATATCATGGTTTCAGTTGTAGATGATTTGGTAAAAATGAACTTTAAGACTGAATTTATCATAACTTCGTCAATAAATTCTAACATTCAGATTTTGGCTTTGTACATCTTCTAATATCATTGCAGGTTCTAAATCCAAGCAGATCCGTCATATTTGTTAATACGGGTTAGTGAAAGATCTTGCCGTTTTTCTCCATCCTTACATTTGCAGGTTTATAATTGATAGAATTTTGATTGAATAGCTCAATGCTTTGTGGTTCTGATTTCATTGAATAAATAGATGAATACACAATAATTAAAGGCTGATTTGTAGGGATTCTAAGACTGATTTCTCTCTATTTACAACTATACAATCTAAATATGGAAAGATAAAATAAATAGGCTATACAAAATAAATGTTTGATATAAATGGCAACAGTTTCTTCACTGGTTCACGTATCGTCCATATGTTTCTTAAACTCAGATATGTTGCCTGCTTTTGAGGTAAAAGATTCCAAGACACTAAGTAACCCAATTGAAGCTTACATAATTTCTGAGGTACGTTTCCTTTGGCCATCTCAGAAGAATATAAGTAGAGCTTTTGATTCGTTCATCATTCTGCTTTGGTTACAGGTGACAAATGAAATGATTAACGGTGGAATTGGAGGTGAAGATATTGGCATCATTACTCCCTATAACTCTCAGGCAAACCTTATCAGAACTACCATTAATACAAGCTCCGTGGAAGTACATACAATTGACAAGTACCAGGTCTGGATTGCGTTTACAATTTCTAAGAGTTTTTGTTTCTACCAGCGACATATGGAGCTTGTAATGAATTTGTGAAGAATTTGAAGTGACCACTTACGCTTTTCTCTACTGATGTACAGGGAAGAGATAAAGACTGCATATTGGTGTCATTTGTTAGGTCTAATGAGAATCCCAAGAACTGTAATTCTTCGTTACTTGGAGATTGGCATAGGATTAACGTGGCACTCACGAGAGCCAAGGTAAAAACAGAACCAAATTCCTTCCATTTCACTGGTTTTAGTGTATCAATGTCATTTTGAAGTAATTATGGATAACTTATTTAGAAGAATTCAGTTGCTGCATTATCATATTGTATTTTACTACATGCACTGTTCGTCGTAAAGATTTAAACAATAACTCTTGGGTTGAAGGTGAAACTTTGGTTTTAATATTTTGGTGCAGAAAAAGTTGATAATGGTCGGATCATGCAAAACACTTTCGAAGGTTCCATTGCTGAAACTTCTTGTGAAGAAGGTGAATGAGCAATCAGGCATCTTGAGTATCTCCAAGACAGATTTTAACCAGAAAGGCCTTAAAAAAGAACCATAGCTTTCTGAGATGCTCTCATCTCTTATAAACTCTACACCTTTTCTTTCTTATCTTCTTCCCATTTAAATAGCAATTACCTTAGTTCAGTGAATCTTTTGTTCTTTAAGAGTGTACATAAAAGTTAAGAAATGAAAACAAGAATTGTATCAGTTCCGTTTTGTATAGAGTAGAGACCTTAGTACACAAGACCATCCAGCCGCATCATGCGGGGAGAATCTAGTTAGGTCATGTGTATGGTTTGTCAGTGTCACATTGCACTTGAGGACTGGCTCAGGTTCAGTCACATTGGATCTAAGCAAAAGTAACTGGATTTGAAGAGGCAGGAAGGGACAAGACTTGGAATGGAGGACAAGGGTTTGTGGACTGAAAAGTTGTTCTGTCACGTTGCTTTGCTCATGCTTTTGTACTTCAGTTATTGCTGGTGATGATTTATAATTAAACAACAGTTGTAATCATTAATAATATGAGGACAGGACAGGACAGGACGTCTTTGCAGTTCGCACATAATGTCTGTTTCTGATTCAAAAAAGGAAATATACGAACCAAGTTGTTAGAATCATTTAATATATGGAATTAGAGGATTAATAACACATAATCTAATGCAAATGGGGAGTAGAAATTGGAATATTCTTATGCTCTCCCCTCGTTTTCAAACTATTATAATATTGTTTGTTTATTTCTGCTTCGATTTGACTCTTTCAGCACAAATCACGAGCATGCCGATGCTTATATATACATATATTTATTTATGTATAAATCTCTGTAAATTTCTTATGTTTCATTTCTTATTTCCATTTAACATAAGAAATTTGTGAACATTTTATTTTGTTGAACTAATCACATTCATAAAATTTGCAAACTCAAAAACATCTCTTTCACTCACTTAGTCGAAAGCAGGCCGATCGATTCTATGCCTCAACAACAAAAAAACAAAAAACAGTGTTTTCTACCTCATTGTTACGTGGCAAAATATAAAAAAAGTTAGGAGATCATTTCATACATTGACTAATTAATTCGAAGATAAAATCTCACGTGCTTGAACCTCACCTATAATAGTCAATATTTGCTACCAAGCAGCATACTGAGTGAGTCTGCCATTAACTCATTAAGCTCTGCTTCTTCAATATAATAATAAAAAATATTCTATACACTCTTTTTCATCTTTTTCCAATCTCTTACAAGTGGGAAGTGCGGCTTTAAATCATGACCATGCGAATAAGTTAAAATTCCCTCGGTTCTTGTGAAAAAAAAAAGAAGGAAAACCCTCAGACAGATTCTCTAAAGGAAAATAAAAAGGGAAAGACAGAAAACATTAGGCATGCATGATAGCTTGCACCACTAGCAACAGGATCGAGACATATAAGCCCTAACCCTAACCCTAACCCTACCCTACCACCAAAATGAATGAGACACATATAGTGGAAGTGAGAAGCTTGTCGTATACTCGTATACAATTGTATTCAATTACGTTGTAAAACGCCAAAGGCGATCATGGGCAAACCCTTAAAAGACGCATGCACCTTGCTACAATATCACTTGTTTATGTCCCTTTTTTTCTCTCTATATGCGTTGTGTGGTGGAGAATCCACACACACACACACACATAAGTACACCAATCAATCATTAATGATTCTATAACATTTCAATGGAGTAGGGCTCTTTAATGATTGACATAATTGTATAACAATATATATTGTACAACCCTCACAGCCTCGATT
>JANZLX010000005.1:1678892-1690362 GCA_025531955.1 Erythroxylum orinocense | reverse complement strand
TTACTTCACGTTGAATTTACACTCATCAACTGATCTAGAGTTTTGACATCATGCATGCCGTCATTTTCTTTGGAAGGCAGTGAAAGGTGCGGTATTATCAACTTAAAATTTGCACTTTGAACATTTATATTCCTTTCCTTTACTATCTATCATGTCTCAATCCGTATCCATCAGTCTGGGAACTTACACTGGTGCAATAGGAACTACATAGTTGGCGGTAGAGACAGGCAATAGTGGTCCACGATGGGCTAGAAAATGACTGGACTCAAATGTACGGTATGTTCAGCTTCCACTACACTGAAGGTGTAGGTCAGGGTCAATTTTAAACATTTTAAATTACATTTCGTAATAAATGCGAATAATATGAATATAATCATATGAATTTTGTATATATAGCTAGGTAATATTTAATTTACCAATTGATAATATCTTAATCGGAAATTACTATTTAATTTCCACAAACAAGCTATATATAAGTAATATCTTAATCGAAGATTACTATTTAATTTTGCGCATGCTAATCTTTACAATAATACTTCAATGATTTAAGAATGTCTACTAAACTTGATTAAAAGATAATTTAATATTAAGATTAGACAAGGCTTAATCTTTTAATTTTTAAAAAATTTGATGCCCAAAATTTTAATTTAGTGATTAACCCTGTATAAATCATGTAAAAAATTTATATATCTTTATTAATGTAATATGGCAGGAAAATAAAATGCCTTTAAATGTATTATCTCGTGATCAAACGTGTAATGAACTTCAGTCATATACTAACATACGCACTTGTTATGATAATTCAGTTCTTGTTTGCTATTAAGATATTTTATATATATGTGCAGGGGATTACGATTAAATAATTAGCCAAGTAAAAAACAAGACATTAGTATTAAATTAGTTGCATTGAATTTTAAAATTAAATGATGAGGCATCTTAGTAGGAATAGGTCATCTCAAGATAATTTATTTAAGATGCAGGAGAAAATAATTTAAGAGGTATGAATTGTATTGCAAAATCAAAGGTGTATATGTGTTTTTAAGGCTCTGATTAAACACAATTAACTTTAATAATACAATATTTAAGATACGTCCATTCTATAGTACGTGCTAGCTCTTCAAGACTCCTTTTGTTTCTTCACTTCTTATTAATTCCTAGTTAATTTCCTGCGTGTCTATATATATAAGTATGCCAATGCAATCTTTAAACTTCTGTCCCTCTCTCACACTCCTCACTCCCATAACTGATCTCACTCCAAAAGACGACTGTGTCTATCTATATCTATATGTATATACACATACAAGCATGGATGTGAGAATGGATTGATGAAATAATATAGCAAGTTGAAAGACATCAGTGAGGGAGTGCTCGTCATCTCATCTCAGGCACTGGCACTCCCGTCGTCCCGCTCGAGATGATTAACACTCGTGACGTCGTAACCACCGGTAATTAAGCTCATTCTTGTTCATATTTATATATGTTCTTCACTATTCCTTATTCTTTTTTCGACATCCGGATCCATCACGCGGTCACACTCGCACATCGATTTGATTACGATGAAAGCGTAGTTCTTAATTAGAATATATATATGCTTCTTTTTCTTCCTACTTTGGAACGAACACTATCTACTACAGCTAGGCAGAGGAGAAGTACGATAGAGATTTAATGTTTGATGGATCCGTTTGCAGGTTCTTTCGATTTTTGTTTCTTTTTTTGAGTGCGTAAAATCTACGAATAACTAATGTTCATGAACAACAGAGAGAAAAAGAAAGAACAATAGGATTAGGCAGGCGGCGTGAAAACGGTTAACTTTGAGGTTTGTGGTCGAGCCACTTGCATAATGTCTATAGCAATAGTATCTTTGAGTGAAGTTGGAGTGGAGTTAAATTTTTATTTACGTCTCTTAAAACTTCATGTTTGTCAATTACTAATACTCAATTCATTAACTAATTGATGATCCTACATTTCAGTGTATAATTATACATACACGTCGATCTGTGTGCACGGAGTGTGGGAGCTGAGCTGATATTGGTAGGTGGGTTTGACCTCAATGAGAATGTTAGGTTGCTAGCATTTTTGTCAAAAGAAAAATCATATCATTGGAATGTCCCTATCCTTCAATCCATTTTAAAGGCTCTCGTTTCTTGGTATCAAGAGTGAAAGAACAAATGTTTAAAAACTTCAAATATTTAATGATTGCATAATTTTATTGCTATAGTCTATGTCAATCCGGACATTAGTTTTTGGTTGACAATTTGAGTGAACTCGATTGATTGCAATGCCAAAGTTGGAGTGTAAATACTTTGGAGCATGCATATATAAATTATAGATACATGTGCATCATCTTGCTTTTCTTTATTACTAGTTTGAAATTTTCTAACAATGCAATCATGTTTTTGTTGAGTTCTTTTTCTTTTGCATAAAAGTAACATCTGTATTTTGCGCAAAATGGAGAATAAGAAAGATAAAAAGAAACAAAATTTGATCAAATATTTGTAGAAAGTAACGTTGGACAATATGTATCTCACCATCTGTCTAAAAACGTTTTCTTCAATCAAAACCACAAGACTCTAACTTTCAAGGTACCGCCGTCCAATCAGCAAGCGACAAATCTGAAAGAATAACGCACATATTCTATTCTTTTTCCACGTCCCCTGGACCATTGTGCCTGTCGCCACTCGCCACTGTATCATGTTCTTTTATTCTTTTTGTTTTTATCCGTCTCTTGAAAATGAAATTTACTGTTATACCAGCCAAGGTTGGACAGGACAAAAACCCTGCAAGTTGACACTAGAGAACATTAGATTCACAAATGTACTATAGATGGCCAACGTAAGTTGATCAAGACTATGTATTAACGACGGCCAAAGGCCTCTGAATCCACGATGAAACTAAAATAAATGGTTAACTGGACGATGATAACCAATACTTTTAACACTCTCCCCAGAGGGTGATTCATCGTTATCCTTTCGATTGTATATGCTACGGGACTTTGCTTCCATTTCAATTGCTTAGCCATGTGTGCAGGATTTTTTAAGCTTTCAGTACGAAGGATGTGGCTGGAGCTAGAGTCACCCTGCCTCTGGGAGCATGTAAGCTTAAGTTTACAGCTTGGTTTCCTTGGAATCTTACTACTGCACTTCCTACAACAATATGTATGCAAAAGGGGAAGAAAGATTACAGGCCCGTGCCAAGAGAATCACTCCACTGTAGTCAAATTCAGCTTCTCTTATAAAGGCAGTATACTTTTTTCTGCTTTGTTGCTGGGAGTTCATTTCTCCATCCTGCTTCTGTTGCTTCTAACTGATCAGGAGATTCGTTGCAACTCTAAATTTATTGCCCTCTCTTCCCAAATTATGCATGTAGTATCCTGGGGAATTACACTGCTTGCAGTTCACAGGATTCTGAACAAAAACTATGACAAGTTTCCTTGGATTGTAAGAGCATGGTGGCTTTGCAGCTTCTTGTTGTTCATTTTCAGTGTTGCCCTGGATACGTACTCCAGGATTAAGAATCATGACCATCTTCATGCCCGAGATTATGCAGAGTTCGTAGGTCTCCTCTCGTCCGCCTTCCTGGTGGGCATTTCGATCCACGGGAAGACAGGAATATGCTTAATAAGTGTATATAAGAATGGTATCACTGAACCTTTCCTACATAAGCATTCAGAAGGAAAGAAAGAATCTCCGTATGGAAATGCGACGCTTCTTCAGCTTGTTACCTTCTCTTGGCTCAACCCTTTATTTGGTGTTGGTGTGAAGAAAGCTCTTGAACAAGAAGATATCCCTGATCTTGATCTCAAGGACTCAGCAGGATTTCTGTCCTGCTCCTTCAATGAAAGGCTAAATGAAGTCAAATGCAAGGACAGGACGAGCACAATTCAATCTCTCTACAAGGCAATGTTCTTATTTGTAAGGAAAAAGGCAGCAATCAACGCATTATTTGCAGTGACTAATGCCGTAGCATCATATGTTGGACCTTACCTTATTGATGACTTCGTAAACTTTCTGACAGAGAAAGAAAAACGAAGCTTAGAGAGTGGATACGTTCTTGCATTAGCATTTCTAGCTGCCAAGCTGGTAGAGACAACGGCACAAAGGCAGTGGATATTCGGAGCCCGTCAGCTTGGTCTTCGTCTCAGAGCCGCTTTGATAAATCAAATTTACAAGAAGGGGCTCGTCCTGTCAAGCCAGGCTCGCCAAAACCGTACTAGCGGAGAGATTATCAACTACATGAGCGTAGATATCCAAAGAATTACTGATTTGATATGGTACGTGAATACTGTGTGGATGTTGCCCATACAAGTTTCTTTAGCGATCTACATTCTGAAGACAAACTTAGGTTTGGGATCACTTGCAGCATTAGGAGCAACTTTGGCAGTTCTGGCCTGCAACATACCCATCACAAGAATTCAGAAGAATTATCAGTCTAAGATCATGGAAGCTAAGGACCAAAGAATGAAAGCCACTTCAGAGATTCTTCGAAACATCAAGGTCTTGAAACTTCAAGCGTGGGACACGCAGTTCCTCCACAAACTAGAAAGCTTGAGGAAAGTAGAGTACACTTGGCTGTGGAAGTCTCTTAGACTCTCAGCAATTTCAGCTTTCGTGTTCTGGGGATCACCCGCATTTATCTCTGGAGTGACGTTTATAGCGTGTATGCTATTTGGAATCCAACTCACAGCGGGACGAGTCCTATCAGCATTGGCCACCTTCAGAATGCTGCAAGACCCTATCTTTATTTTACCTGATCTCCTGTCTGCCATTGCTCAGGGCAAAGTTTCAGCAGATAGAGTAGCTTCCTACCTCAGTGAAAGAGAAATTCAGCATGATTCCATTGAACATATTCCAAAAGAACAAACAGAATTTGCAGTTGAGATTAACTCCGGGAGGTTCAGTTGGGACGTCTCTAGTGATGAGTCAAGCAGCTCAAACATTGATGAAATAGAGTTAAGGGTGAAAAGAGGAACGAAGGTGGCAATTTGTGGAGCTGTGGGATCAGGAAAATCTAGCTTGCTCTCCAGCATTCTTGGAGAAACACAAAAGTTGTCAGGAAGCGTGAAGATTAGTGGTACCAAAGCCTACGTTCCTCAGTCCCCATGGATATTAACGGGAAATATAAGGGACAACATTTTATTCGGCAATGCATATGATAGCGCCAAGTATTATAGAACAGTTAAAGCATGTGCTTTAACCAAGGATTTTGAGCTCTTCTCCTGCGGTGACCTAACGGAGATAGGAGAGAGAGGGATAAATATGAGCGGAGGACAGAAGCAAAGAATACAGATTGCCCGAGCAGTTTATCAGGACGCTGACATTTATCTGCTAGATGATCCTTTCAGTGCAGTTGATGCCCATACAGGCACCAAACTCTTTAAGGTTAGTGCTCACTACTGTACTTACATATTTCGAAGCAACACCGGCATATAACTTTTTAACTAACAACTCATTCTGAATCCACTCTTTCCAGGATTGCCTCATGGGAATGCTCAAACATAAGACAATACTTTATGTTACTCATCAAGTCGAGTTTCTTCCTGCAGCAGATCTCATTCTGGTAAGAGTTCAATTTACATATTCCGATAGAAAACAAAATATGTAATGACGAGTTCTCATGATTTACAGGCATTGATATGAATGATACTTTACTAACTACTCGATAACTGCACAGGTCATGCAAAATGGAAGAATAACACAAGCTGGAACGTTTGAGGAGCTTTTGAAACAGAACATCGGATTTGAGGTTTTAGTAGGTGCTCATAGCCAAGCTCTTGAGTCGGTCCTTACAGTTGAGAATTCAAGGTTATCTCTGCAAGAACAAGAAGACGGGGAACCCCATAAAGAATCTACCTCAAATGCAGACCCTTCAAATACGCGCCATGACTCAGGTCACCATCTCTCTGCGGAGATAACAGAAACGACGGGAAAGCTGGTGCAGGATGAAGAAAGAGAGAGAGGTAGCATTGGAAAAGAAGTTTACTGGTCATATTTGACCACGGCTAAAAGAGGAGCCTTTGTCCCAGTTATAATCTTAGCACAGTCATCTTTTCAAATCCTACAGATAGCTAGCAATTACTGGATGGCATGGGCAACTCCTTCTACAAGTGAGAGTGAACCAGCAATCGGGATGAATACTATCCTGCTTGTTTATACTTTACTTGGACTTGGAAGTTCAATTTGCGTGCTGATCCGAGCCACACTTGTAGCAATATCAGGACTTTCAACAGCAGAAATATTCTTCACACGGATGCTACATAGCTTGCTCCGGGCTCCGATGTCTTTTTTTGATTCAACCCCAACAGGAAGAATCTTGAACAGGGTAAGCAATATGGTAGTTTTTTTAAGTAGGAAAATAGTGCATGATCACGTGGAAAACAGGCAGTATATGGAAGAAGAAAGATGCAATGTAAATACCAGACAGGCATGAATTCAATCAGTTAATAACTTTTGCAGGCGTCTACAGATCAGAGCGTGGTTGACTTGGAAATGGCACAGAGAATAGGATGGTGTGCTTTCTCAACCATACAAATCCTGGGGACTATTGCGGTGATGTCACAAGTTGCATGGCAAGTCTTTGTAATCTTCATCCCTGTAACTGGTGTTTGCATTTGGTACCAAGTAAGCAACTTCACTTTTTTTACATAGACATATAATATCGAGTATGCCCTTTGAGCTATTCTTAAATCACCATTTCTCTTTGTGATGTGTGAGTTCAGAGATATTACATACCTACAGCAAGAGAACTCGCCCGCTTAGCAGGAGTACAAAGAGCTCCTATACTCCACCACTTTGCAGAATCACTTGCAGGAGCAGCAACGATCCGTAGTTTTGACCAAGAAGACCGTTTCATTTCTTCAAACATCAGCCTTATCGACCAACATTCAAGGCCATGGTTTCATAATGTATCAGCAATGGAATGGCTATGTTTCAGACTGAATTTATTGTCCAATTTTGTGTTCGCTTTCTCGTTGGTTTTGTTGGTAACTCTCCCTGAAGGAATAATCAACCCAAGTGAGTATTTACCCTTGACTTAAGTTCATTTTTGGAAATAATTTTCCGATCATTTGTCTGCTTAACTTTATGGGATCTTTTCTTTTTATTCGCAGGCATTGCAGGATTGGCTGTGACATATGGAATAAATTTGAATATTTTGCAAGCTCAAGTTATATGGAACTTGTGTAATGCAGAAAATAAGATGATTTCAGTAGAGAGAATTCTTCAGTACTCAAATATAAAGAGTGAAGCACCGCTTTTGATTGAAGAATGCAGACCTCCAATCAACTGGCCAGAAGTTGGAACAATTTGCTTCAAAGATCTGCAAGTAAGGACCATTATTTGATAACATTTAAATTTCCAAATTCGTTAAGCAGTCAACCCTTGCCTGGGATATTAACCTGAGTGTATTGCAGATTCGTTATGCAGAACATCTGCCATCTGTCCTGACGAACATTAATTGCACATTTCCTGGAAGAAAAAAAATTGGTGTTGTAGGAAGGACAGGGAGTGGAAAATCAACCCTGATACAGGCTATATTCAGGATTGTGGAGGCCAGAGAAGGAAGCATTATAATTGACAATGTGGACATCTCTAAGATAGGCCTTCATGACTTAAGATCAAGGCTCAGTATCATTCCACAGGACCCGACAATGTTTGAGGGAACAGTGAGAGTAAACCTTGATCCACTAGGGCAGTACTCGGACGGCGAAGTATGGGAGGTAATTAGTTTTGCTTACTTCATGATGAGGTTGGTGTTTCAGTTTAAGATTTGCAAATAAGCAGGAAATGTACTTTTTCTTCAGGCTCTACATAAAAGTCAGCTGGGTGAGTTGATACAACAGAATGACAAGAAGTTGGAAGCCACAGGTATGAACTCAACTCAAATGATGGTGCATTGTAGTTGTATAGTTGATTAGCAAAAGAACTAATAAGTTGGGAGAATCATATAGTGGTTGAAAATGGAGAGAATTGGAGCGTTGGACAAAGGCAGTTGTTTTGTTTGGGAAGAGCACTGCTGAAGAAAAGTAACATACTTGTGCTCGATGAAGCAACAGCATCAGTTGATTCAGCAACTGATGGAGTGATTCAGAAGATCATTGGTAAAGAGTTCAAAGATCGAACTGTGGTCACAATAGCTCACAGGATTCACACAGTTATAGACAGTGATTTTGTGTTAGTACTTAGTGATGGTAAGTATGATTATGAATCGATCACTGGAAGTGGATATTCAGATAGTAATCTGATTTTAGCGTTGATCTTGGTTTTTCTTTGTTAACAGGAAGGATCGCCGAGTATGACACACCCACAGGATTGCTTGAAAGAAAGGAATCTTTCTTCTCGAAACTTATAAAAGAGTACTCCATGAGGTCGCAGGGCTTTCAACACCTTACATAAGAGAGAGTAATTATGATAAAATGACTTGAGCCAATGAGTCGAGTCGACAAGGCAATGGTGTATTTATTTAATTGTTCTTACATTGACGCATATATACATTATTGAGCTTCATTTCCACTTCTACATAATGTAACTGTACCTTAGTAAAGTAATCAACTTTAGTTAACAAAATATTATATCAACTATGGCTCTGTAATTGTTCAGTTCACAAACTCATTAGCTGGCTAAATTAAATTAAGAAATTGTAATAATATCCAATCCATCCCTTAGAAGTTACACCGAGTATGGAACTTCAATATGCCTTTCGTGAAAAGAATTAGTGTGTCGATAGTCTGACGCAATCTTATTAAATCCAAGTTTACATATCTTACAGGAGCCGATAGACATCCGGAAGCTTCTCCACAAGGAAAGTTGTATCGTATTCCACAGCATTGCGTTAATCTTTTATTTCTATCCTTTGTAAACCCCCCAAAAAAAACAAAAGGATCCCTCGTAAGAAGTGCAAGCGCTATGCCGAGTGATGAATCAGTTACAGTAGCAGACCACAACTATACATGAGTATTAACATAAATGGGCTGGGCTGGGCTTCAAACTTCCTGATGAATCAACAATCCATAACTACGATATTACTTGCCACTCTCAACCCAAAGAAGAAGAAAAGGAAGAAGAAGACGAGACGAGGGATGACACAGGCAGTGATAGTCAGGCCTCCATTTTCTACCATAAAGTTGGAATCGGAAGGTCACGACGGAAGCCGCACCAGAAGTGGATCAAAAACACTCCCTGTCTTGTCTCTCTCAACCCCTTCGTGGGTCGTCAGAACTGAGGTAATCCTACTTTTTCCTCATCTCACACTTCATACTCAACAACCGCAGTTACAGTAACCGCGCTCAATTCACCGCGTTTTTCTGGGTAAAAATCTAGGTTCTGAATGTTCTCTAATTGAAGAGAAGGCAGTGATTGTTTTGATACTGATTAATCTTTTCCGTACCATTTTCTCATTGTAGTCCTTTGTCCCGAAAGAAGTAAGGAGAAATCCAGATCCTCCATGTGTTGTCTGCAAAGGCACCGGAAGAGTTGATTGCTACCACTGCTCTGGAAAAGGTAAATTCATTCATGAAATAGCTATTTAATCTATCCTGACGTTGCTTGTTATTTGTGGATACTAATGGTTCTGATCATAAAACCAATCAAATGGCTGAGGATTCTATCCAGTGTGATGATGTTGGGGCACGGTACCTGCCTTTTCACATACATTTGGATGACATGTGATTAGATTCGTTTGATAATCAGTATGCTGACCTGCCCATTCTCAAAACTACTTTCTGCAGTCCTTGCACTTTAATCAAACTACCAACTATCGATCTCCTAGATTGGGAAATGCATTGCTGTACTTGTATTATCAAGTTTACTATAACTCATTACTAAGTTGGCTAATGGAAGTCATTTTCGTCAACAGTGTTAATCGCAAATGACCTTCACTCATCCGGACATCACGTCCAGAGTTTTCAAATTACATAGAATAAAGTTTATTTTAGAATTATGAAATCATGAGGCACCTACTATCCTTGATTATCTTGTAAGTAATTGCTAGTGAGACATGCACTGTTTTAACTGTGAACTACCTATGATAGGTAGGACAAACCACACGCATTTGGCAATGCTTCCAAAGGGGGAATGGCCAAAATGGTGAGGTATCACTTTGATAATTGCGCAGTTATTTGACGAAATTATATCTTGTCTAGTATCTATATTAACTCCCTACAATGTTTCTGCAGGTGCAGGACCTGTGGTGGTAGCGGCCTCAGCTACTGCTCCCGATGTCTTGGCACTGGAGAGTACAGATATATAATGGGCTTCCGCTTCATGAACACAGATACTCACAACCATGATGCCAAGCAGTACCGGAGTCGCAGCAGAACAGTTGGCGGACTCCCTCATCAAGAGCAACCCAGGTCAGGCCATAATACATAACAGACATGGTGCATGTTTTGGTGCAAAAATTTCTTAGTTGAACTTGTTACTCAAGACTAAGATTCAATTGTTCTACTGGTGAAGATAAGTTCTGCAGAAAAGGATTGGGAGAATGAGCAACAGACTTCTTCTAGTTTTCCTAGTGCTTAGCTGTAGTATTGTTGTCTAATGCTTATTGTTGGATCGTGTTGCATTGTTATGTGCCTATAATGTTTATACGAAAAAGCTTGGATTCCACATCAGGTGATGGAAGGCCAATTTTAGTCTGCTCCTACTCAAATCTGTAATGCATAAAATTTGCTACAAACATATATACAAAGGTGTTTACATCTTCATTAGTTTCACCGGATCACGTCAATAAAGATTTTATGGGCCTAGGAGCCCAATTGTTTCAAGATAATTTGAATGTTTTTTTTCTAATTTTTCAATTATTATATTTAATATTGATTTACCCTTGTGATCCAATGTACACAATAAACGATTGAATATTTGAGACTAAATTAACTCCGGTTCTTTGTAGCCGGGTGAGTCCTTTATTGACTTATCAAAGTGTCACAATGTGATATCCTACATTAGTTAGAGAGGAGAACAAAGTACGTCTTATAAAGATATGGATATCTCTTCTTTACATACATGTTTTTCCGAGTGTGGGGAAAGTAAAATCGTGAGGGTCTTGGCCTGATTGGCAACTCAAAGCAGATAATATCTGTAGATGTGTGGTTTCAGCTATTACAAATGATATCAGAGTAGGTTCCTAACCCATTGTGCCAGCGAGGACGCTGAGCCTTAAGGAGAGTAGATTGTGATATCTCATATCGGTTGGAGAAGAGAACGAAGTACGCCTTATAAGGGTATGAATATCTCTTCCTTACAAACGTATTTTTTCGAGTACGGAAAGAGCAAAACCGTGAGACCCTTGGTTTAATGGGTAACTCAAAATAGATAATATCTGTAGACCGATAGTCGAGGCTGTTATACTCAAAGAAGTCTTTATATAAATGATAGATAGGAGGAATGTGAAAGCCTCAAAAAGATGATCTCTTCATCTAATTGATGAATCAACCCCAAAGGTATTAATATGTTAGGTTGGTTAAGTTGGTAGCAGT
>JANZLX010000005.1:1635706-1647833 GCA_025531955.1 Erythroxylum orinocense | reverse complement strand
AATCCTACCTTATTATTATCCTATCAATAATAGGATTCCTATCATATTATTATCCTAATAAGGAAATAACCATAAAATAACAACTATCTAACAAATTGATAAAAATCCAAATTAATGTTTTTTCCCTAAGAATGCGTCCACAACAACACGATTCATCAAGGACTAGAAAGTTGTCGGGGCACTTGATAGCCTAAAGGGCATCACCCTAAATTTGTAGTGACCCTTATGAGTTCTAAATGCAGTCTTTGGAATGTCTTTCACCCTTATCCGGATCTGATGATAGCCTAATTTTAAATCCAACTTTGAAAAGAGCTTAGCCCCATGTAACTCGTCAATTACCGGTATCAGGTAATGATCTTTTATTGTCACTCGATTAAGCGCCCGATAATCTACACAAAAGCACCAGCTCCCATCCTTCTTCTTAACCAGTAGTGCCGGATTTGAATAAGGGCTCGTGGAAGGTTGAATAATTCCTGCTGCAATCATTTCCTTGACCATCTTCTCGATCTCATTTTTTGATAGTGAGGGTAACGATAAGGTTTAACATTAACTGGCGACATTCGAGATTCCAAGTTAATTACATGGTCGATGTCCCTTTTAGGAGGTAGTTCTATGATAGGTTGGAATAGCTTCTGATGATTCCTTAGCACTCGCTGGACCATTTCCAAAACTGCCCATTTTTCACTAGTAATTTCTCCAAGAAGCTCCATTTGACATACTTCCACAATTAGCCCCACTCCTTGTTGAATTGCCTTAGTCATGGTATGGTCTTCAACGAAACTCCTGTCTTGCATAAACTGGGTCCCCTTTTAGCTCAACTCGAGAACCATCAACACAATATTCCATCACCAGGTTACTCCAATTCAACTCCATATTCCCAATACTTCCAAGCCATTGCATACCGAGAATTATATCGATACTGCTCAATTGTAGAGGCAGAAAATCCTCAATAATTGTTATTCCCTAAACCCCAATCCTTACTCCCTCGCAAATGCCCCTCCATTTAATTGCTATATCATTACCCATAATTACCTTGTAATTGTAAGTGGAAATGAGGGGCACCCGTAGTTCTTTAATGATCTCTAGAGATAGCAAATTATGGGTAGCTCCACAATCGACCATCAGTCACGTCTCTCCCAACCAACGTCCCTCTCATCTTCACGGTGCCTCGTGTGGTCAGGCCAAGCACCGAATTTAGGGATAGTTCAACAGCTTTCGTCATGTGTGCTTCCACACTCTCAATCTTTTCCCATGAAATCTGCTCGTCGTCCTTTAGTTCCATACCCACCGCCTCCTCTTCTCTTTCTTCGTCAATAATGAGCAAAATTTGGAGCTCCTTCCAACACACGAGCCTAGCCGGTACTTTTCTTCACACGAATAACACAACCCTCGTGCCCTTCTGTCTTGGACATCAGCATTAGTGAGTCAGATCTTTCGTCGGCCTCCTTCTGCGGGAGTTCTCGCTGGTTCTCGAGTTGGCAGCATGACCCGAGTGCTGCAGAAGGTTCCTCGGTCGGTTTGAAGCCTTGGCTTCTCCCTCCTAGTTCATGTTCCAACCCACGAGTCCTTTCCCTTCTCCCCACCGACTGGGTCTAAGAGAAATAGGTCCCGATGTGCTTCCTTTTTGCTTGATGGTCCAGTTCTTTTCTTCAATCATTCGGGTTGTACTCATAAGGGCCTTAAGCCCCATTGAGTTTATCAAACGAAGCTCAGCTCTAATCTCTGTCTTCAACCCCTTCACAAAAGTGGATTCTAGCACCTCCGCAGGCAGCGTCGTAAGCGGTGCTGAGAGTTTCTCAAACTCCCTCCAACAGTCAGCCACTTACCCATGTTTTATATCTAAAAACCTTTCGCACAAGTTCCCAGTTTGAGTTTGACCAAACCTATGAACCAACCGTTGTCTTTAATCACCCCAATTGCCAAATAGTGTTCTCGCATCCATCCATCAAAACCAAGCGAGAGCATCCTCTTCGAAGTTGATTCTAGCCGCCATTAACTTTTCAGCTTCGCTCATTCGATTCATTTCGAACAACATTTTTGCTCGATATAACCAACCTTCCGAATTCGTTCCATTGAATAACGACATCTCAAGATGCCTCCCAGTACGCCATGATTCTAAGTTCCCCAACATCTCCCACCCAACATTTTCATTTGTTGCTAGGTATGTGCCACCGTAACCACTTACCATTTCTTCCACTCCCATAAGTACTCTCTCATTCTTTTCTTTTTCAACCGAGCTAGACCCTTCTTCCCATTCAGTATTCTTTCCTTTACCCAGGGATTTACTTCACCCTTGCACCGTTCTCTGTTGTTCACTAATTGTGGCCATTATCTAGGTCACTCCTTGGGAGAGTGTGGTGTGAGTCTTCTCTATCTCCAAAATTCTCTCAATAGCTCTTTCCACTACTAGAATCCTACTTAACTCCTGTCTTATTCCTTCCACTTCTTTCTCAATCGCTTCCATTTTCTCGTCAGAGTTCTTCGATGGCATGGCTTGCTAGCTCTGATACCAATTTTTGATAGGATACTACATTCTGTAAAAGAACAACACGGTTCAATCAACTTTTGTAGTATTATGGAAAAGGGAATTTTCATAAAAAGGTAGCAGCCTATCGAGAGGGTTGCGGCTCTCCTCAACAACAACCAAATTCACATGTTTTCTCTCACTCCTAGCAATAGCCTATACGTACCTTTTCCAAATTCGAAAATAACGGCAAAACAAACATAACAAAATAACAATAAAGTAATGAAGGGAAAGATAACAAAATGACATATGTTCGCTCTAGGATAAGCCAACTGTCCCTTCATTCATGGGCCTTCTTTTCCTAGAATATGTGAGTCGAACCAAAGGTCCATCAAAATAATATGAAAATTTTGGGATTTAGTCATTTCACAAGTTGAATTTTCCTAAATAATGATGTCAATCATAGCATAAGAAAGACTCCTTTTGAGGTTACTTATGGTTTTCATGTACTTGAATCGGTGTTGTGTGTGATGAACGGGAAGCATTTGTTCATATTCCAAAGATTTATGAAGAAATAAAGGTTGCCCTAAAAGACAACAATGTAGCCTACTCTTTTGCAGCAAATCAACAACATCGAAGGCAATCATTTGAAGAAGACAAGCAAGTGCTTGTGCATTTGAGGCAAGAGAGATATCATAGGGTACTTATCACAAGCCATAAGCACCATCTAAGTCATAATTTGGACCTCATAAGATCTTTAAAGAAAATTAGCTAAAATGCCTTATCTAGTTAAGCTGCCACCTGAACTACAAACTAGACAAATCTTCAATATTTTGTACTTGCATCCATTCAATGGATTTGAGGGTACTAAACCTACAATTGAAGCTCAAGTATAGTAACTGCCCCTTTGCTAAAGCTGTGAAACTATTGAACATGTAAAGAGGTTTGATTAAGGTGTGGCAATTCATATTGAAGATTTTGAGTAAAGTGGCTAGGTTAAGCAGCAAAAAGAGTACTTGGATTGCTGAAGATGAGCTCAAACAAGTTGATCCCCACATTTATGAAAAGTATATCTAGATTTACTTGTCATAGCTAAGTTCTTTTTGAACCCGAGGAGATATATACAACTGTTGAAATTACTTTATTTTAATATAAATAATAATGCACACATTTTATTTATTGCCCAAAAAGATCAGTTTTGCTATATTTCCTGAATTAGACTATGTTTGTTATATTTTCACAATTAGTCTAGATTTTTTTTTCCTAGTCAATTATGTTTCTCCTATTACCAATAAGAAAAAGGAAAACCTAACTATAAATGACTGAAACCTAACCTCGCCTGCATATTGTTACTGTTGTTTTATTTGGAACAAACTAAGTTATTGTTATTGTTGTTCTACTTCGAATAAACTAATTTTCTTCTGGACAGCCATAGTCTTACACCTGTTCCAGTTCAAATCACCAAGTTTCAGCTCTTTGCTTGTTAAATGTGTTGTTTTGAACCTTTTTCCTACAGCACTACACATGTACATGATACGGTTTCCATGTTTTCACCACATAAACCATCAAATAATTGATTTTATCTTTGCAATTGGCCAATTCTAGCAGCCTCTAAATCAAGATGCAAGTAATGAGCTTTCTTCACTCCTTGAATTCTGTCTAGACTATTCATAAATTCTAAAATATTGGCTACATGCAACACCAGTCTGTTAGTGAGTTCACCTCAATGGAGTAATAACCAATTCTTGTGAAATTTTTACAATTTAGAATCTCAATAAACAAAAATCTCTAGTGGAAATTAAAAGCAAAATTGATTAGGGAATATAAATAGCAAACATGTGACAACAAAGGGAAGCATATGCATAAGGTCATTATTATAACAGAGAGTCATGATCCTAAACATGCAATAAGCAAAGCATCTATTATAGAACTGAATCTTGTAGACAGATAGCAGAAATCACTGAGTCTTAAAATTACCCCAAAACAATTTCCAAGCTTAGGTACCAGCAAAGAGGAGATGGTCGATGTCTTACTTTGATGCTAATCCAAGATCGTTATCACCCGACAGGAAAACACGTCTAAGGGAGTCCTTAAACACTGAATGACCAAAGCTTTCAGCAAGCACAACAAGCCCACCAGTTCTTTCAACTGCCACTTTAAGTTCAGCAACTCCCACCTAGCAAGAATGAAGCGGTTGAAGGGGCACATTTTGGGTGTAAGTTTAGTGGATATATTTGAAGAAAAGATAATCAATAAACAAAACCTCCAAACGGCCTAATCTTTAAGAAGATGTTCCAAACTACAAAGAGAGAGGAAGTAAATGGCTTCATCTTTTGACAGGAGCTAAGATATTAGCTATCTAAATCACTGAACAAATTACTTGAAGATGCACAAAGGCAAGGAATTCGAATTGGAGGCCAATGCCCATGCCATTTACAAAGAGAACTTAGTTTTTTGCATATTACCAATATAGAAGGTACACTAAAAAATATTTCTCCGTTGTCAGTTTATGCTTCACAATTAAGTCAAAACAAAAAACCAAGTCAGAATTAAGATGAGCTATGCCTAGAAGTAATGCTCATGGAGGACATGTAGTAAGATGAAAGTTACCTGGTCAAGAGCACATGCAAAGAGATCAAGCACATGGCCTTGATGAACAAGCTGCTTGGCAAGACCCTCATAGTACTTAACGGCTTTGTGGTAATGCGGAGCAGAGTCCTTATCAAGATCCTTGTGAGAACGGATTGGTTCAGACAGGTTTTTGGACACAATCTACGAAAATAGAAGATAATGAAAAGGACAAAATAGGAATCAGTTTTGTTTGGTGAAATGGAAAGAGTGAGAGGGCCTTACAGCACCAGCTCCTTCAGTAGATGGACCACCAACAAAAGTCAAAATTCTAGCCCCAGAACCCGGAACACAGGCTCCCAGCAAACTGGCAGCTACACCGAGGGCAGTGCTAGTGCACCTAGTAGCTCGCTGATCAGATGCAACAGGCCAAGGATCTTTGTGCAGCTCTTCCAAAATCTTTGCAGAAAAAATGTTTTCATAAAATGGATGGATCAAATGTGAATGAGTGAGAGAGACAGAGAGAGGAAATGCAAAGTAATAATTAAGATAATGAACAAAGAGGGTATCATACCGAATTGAGAGTAAAGGCACAGTCAGAAGCAGGTAAGAGAAAGCGAGAAATGGAGTCGGAAGAGAGGCCATCCTTAGGGCCAGCAACAACGCCAACGGCAGGGCGAGGCTTCTTGAGGAAGAAACCCAAGTGATCTAGAATTTGATCCTTGGACAAGTCCTTAGAAGAGCCCTTGAAAACGTAGGTCTTGGGAATCTGGGAGAAACCAAGCTCGTGAACGTGAACCAAGGTCCCATAAGTGATGAGGCCTACGAGGGAATTGTCAGGTAGAAGGTCAATAGCCTGGGATAAGGCAGACTTGAGGAAGCCCATCTCCTCCTCAATGATGCAATTGTCGATCACGAAGAGGAACACAGAAGAAGACGAAGAAGAGAAGTTGTTTTCTTGGTACTCTATGGTTGTGTAGTGCGGGAAGAGCTCTGCTGGAAGGTTGTCGTCGGATATAGACGAGTAGTGAGGAGGGAAGTGGTTCCGGTGGAAGCAAAAGGGGCAGGTCCAGATCTTGGCGGCGAAATCCACTATGGCAAATGGATTAAGTACGGAGCGACACATCCGGCAGCGGAGAGGAGAGTATGGGAGGACTGGCAGATTCGGGAAGCTCTTAATGGGGGTGTAGATTGCTGAAACTGGTATAACACAGTTCGCTGCTTCTTGCTTTGTTCCAGGTATCACGTTCCAACTCATTCTCACACCATCCTGTGCCTCTAACTCCACAAATTCCGCCATATTTCTTTTCAATTGAGATTGTTTGCTCACGCACAACCTTCAACAATTATGCAGACTTGACCTTCACATCTCTGAATTCCTAGGTCAAGCAAAAAACCTAAGCTAGTCATAAACCAAACAATCGGAAAAGAAAAGAAACTCAATTCAAATCACCTTCGAAGGATGATTCCAGAAGACTGCGCTCAAATCAAAATACTAGCAAGCAGAGGAGATTGAATTCGAATGAGCTAACAAACAAATACTAGCGGAGTTTTGGTTGGTTCTATATAGATACTGTTCATGTCATAGTCTTGTGGATTTTTTCATATTAAAGCCCCAAATCCATCCTAAATGCCAGTAGGTCCAGCCGTCCAGCCCCTCCCTGTCCTTGTCACCGCAAAATCTTATTATTTATAAAGGCTTTTCCTTTTTCATTTGCTCGTTGGAATTTCGTGGACTCTGAATATTAAGCTTTTCACTGTTATATTACATATGTTATTAGGCTTCATTTGGCCATTTAATATTTATTACTCTGCATTTTCATTTTGCTCATTCTTCGCCATAACTTGTGCTCAAGCGCTTTCTCCATGTCTATTGGACGAGGAAACGAAGAAGTTACCATCTAAAATAGCATGCCAGATTTCTCTAAAAGCAATTATACATTCATCATCTTATTTCTGATAAGGAGGAAGAAAATGTTTCTCTTTCTTTCTTTCTTTTTCTTCTCTACAATTTGATCTTAGAGAACATCCCGAGATTTCATTTCTCCCTACTGCTTTTCCTTCTTATATGATTTTCCACAACCTTGCCAAGCAGTTGTCTGTTGGTCTTGAATGAGGTAAGTACCTCAACGGACATCCAGGATTTAGCCTTTCCAGCCTATTTTAACATCCAACAATAATAAAACATTCGTAAGTTCTCCAAACATACACCTACCTAGTAACACATACAATATGCCAAAGCAACAATTGACAGAAGCAAATACACGCACCGATATTTAAGGAGGAAATGATGCAGGAAAATGGAGATCTCAAGCTTGGCAAGATCATTTCCAGGGCACAATCTACTCCCAGCTCCAAAAGGAAGAAATGATCCAGCTCTGGGCGTGAAGTTCTGTTTCCAATTTCAAAGCTCAGTATTTGAAACACATAACTATCCCACCAACAGCCTAGCTCTACATGTACACATAACTAGTCTGAAGGATTTAATTTAGTATGTTCCACGATCAAGTGCACGTACATCCCATCTAGAAGGATTGAACTCTGTCGGATTTAGATATGTTTCAGGATCCAAGTGAACACTCCTGAACCAAACCAAAACTTTCCAACCCTTGGGGATCAAATATCCTGGAGAACAAATTAAACAGGGGGTGGCAGGATTAGCGCATTGTTCTTATTGTGAAAAGTGAAAACCAGAAGCCACATAAACTATAATAAATAGCAACATATTGGACGGCCATAGGAATCTAAGCAAGCAACATAGGTAACTATATACGGACCGCCAATGTTGATATTTGCTTTTGCCTCTCGGAAAACTACAAGGGAGAATGTTATCAAACGAAGTGTTTCGTCAATGACCTACAAAAGTTTGAATTAAATTAAGTTGACATTTATCTGTACTCCAGTCAACAGAAGCAATACAAAATTGACAGGTTTCGTGAAAGGAAACGGAAGAGAGGAAAACCTTGGAAAGATATTCCATGTGTCGAATTTCCTTTAGCGTCAATCCCTTCTGAGTCGCTGGCCTATTCTTTACAATAAGCTCCTGTTCTTCCTAGAATAGAATGAAGCAATAAAACTTCTGAAAACTTGTCATCCATGATCCATATCAGAAACTCAGAAAAAACTGAGTTCCAAAAACCACTGACATGGAGTTCATTTGAAATAAAGTTGAAAAACCTGTGCGTAACAAGAAGACGAGAGCAGAAACTTTTCGTTGCAATGAGATGTAAATATTTTGTTAATTCACCTAAGTTCATCTCATATCGTATTTGCCCAAACAAATAAAAGAGAACGATGACTTTGGAAGATTAAACAAAGTAGATACATGCACTTTAAGATATTCTAATACCTTAGCTTTTTGGAGAAATTCAGGATGTTCCTGAAGCAAAACTGCAGCCCACATGGTGATATGACCAGAAGATTCATGGCCTGCATTTAAGTACATCAACAGAACATCAATGATTTCCTCATCACCCAGTTTTCTACCATTTTCATCTTCAACATCCATTAGAGCGTCCATCATGTCTTTCTTCTGTTTTGGAATAGCATCCTTCCTCTGAACTCTTCGCTCACTTACTACAGATTGCAATATGGCCACAAGTCTTTTGCGAGCCTGAGAAATCCATTTTGACACCAAATTAAAGAAAAGACACTAGCTAATTAAGTTGCTTTCTTTTTCACATGTATGCAAAAAGAGTTCTATCGATTTGATTTTTACCTATGAATTGAGCCGTTTCTGTTCTACACATGATCGTTGATAGAAATTCAGTGTAGATATAGGTGTAAAAGAAGTATTTACCCTGAGTGCTTTGTGATAAGCAAATCCTGGAATATTGATTGCCATGGCTCGGACTCCATGATTGAGTGTGGTATATTCCCTCTCTAAAGCCTCCATGACTGACTCACTCTCAGAGCTAAGGAAAATGTACATAATAATCTTAAAAGTAAGTTTTCTAAGATGGGTCAAGAACTCAAACTGTCCCATAATGGACCATTGTTCCAAGGCAGAGATCGCCATTTCTTCAATATATTTGATGTATAATGACAAGGCTTCGTGACCATTGACAGGAGTAGCGGTGAGACGGCGAAGACGCTTATGTTCTTCATACGAAATGCCAATAAATGATTTCTTTCCGATAAGCTCCATTGTGGAGGTTGGCCAACCAGGCTTAAAAGCTTCATCATCATTCAAAACTCTTCTGCACGTTTCAGGAGAAGTTACAAACACACTTGGCTTCCCAAACATAAACCCCTTGTAGATCCCAGTGCGTCCAAATCTGCATTTAGATTCGTACGTGGCTAAAAAGAATTCCCAACTGAAAACTTAAAAGTATGATGACTCCAGAAAACACAATTATTTCATTGACCTTAAAGAAAGTTCTTCAATCAGGTCTATTCTATACTTGAAGCTCCCATAGCACGTTAATAATAAGAAAACATGGTTACGTACGCATGCACTAAGTTGGACGCTTTTTTTTCCCCCCAGTTTTTCAGCAAATGACAAGCTCCTTAATTAAAACTATTTACTTGGAAGCTAATATGCATATACCAAGTAACAGACAAACAGTACTGCAAGTTTAATCTAATGTTCGAAATGGCCAGAAAGGGCAAAAGAAGAACAAATAATCCAAAGCAATCCTAAGCGAACGCTAAAGACCAGAAGAAAAGTTATGTGGGCCGAAGGTAGAGCTAGTATGAGGAGGTAAAGACAAATAATGCTGCAAGCCTACCTGCCTGCATAGACATTTTCATTTTTTACTTTGTCTTCTCTCCTTTTGGTTTTCATAACCAATAGCTAATTATAGCTCCCAAGTGTATTAAGTAAGCAAGTAGACAAAAACTCTCGGCTGAAACAGCATATGCATGTCATGTGGAGTCTGTCTATGAGCATAGTGAGAGACAGGAAAGAAGGGTGTGAATGAATTATTAAATTGGAGGCACCAAGAGGAATGAGACTGAGGAGGTTCAAGTCCCAGAGACAAAAGTGGGAGGCAAAAGGACACTCATCTTTCTGCTCATAGATATTCCAACACTTCTCTTTGTCACCTTGCAATTTAGTTGTCCTTTTATGGAATTGGGAAACAGAAAACATACAGTGAGTACCGCTGATTTCCATAAAATTATGCATACCAATTAATAATCTATTTATGAGATTCTCTAAATTCCAACAGAGATATTAAAAAACAAGTCATTATTGCTCCCAAGAAAATCTAAATGGTGAAATGAATGCGGTCGGGAAAATGAAAAAAAACAAAAAGAGGGCCACCTCTCCTTCTCAGTTTCCTCTCTCTTTTCTCTGGTCTGGAATTGGAATCAAGTTTTGGTTCTGTAACAACAGAGGCATATGGACGACGAATGATGACAGAGAGTGGAGTCTGTTTGTGGGAATAGGTGCCTGGTGGATTCTTAATACATAACATAGTGGAGATGGACACCTATACCTTCCCACTTTACCACTACTTTTTAATGTGCTTCTGCTCCATTATCACATATGAAATCATATGATATGATGATACATATAAAGTAAGTGTCTCTGCTGTTAAATGTTAATATGATATGAACATACACAAATGAGTACATGCTTATGGATTGTTGCTGTTCAATCTGAATTATCGAAGTGCAAACGAAGAAGGTGAGGGGAGAATACTAACAGTTTGTAGTTGATCATCCATCTCACCTTATAACTAAAAAACACAGACGAAGCAAATGCAAAATGCATATAGCTAGCTCCTTTTAGTATCAGAAACAAAAAAGAGAGATATCTGACGATGACCTGGTGACGAAGGAGCGCATGAAAGAATCGGGGTCGGAGGACTTGAAAGCCTTGAGGAAGGACCACATGTTGCCAATGATAGGCAAGCCTAAGTCGCCTGGAGGTAGTGAATACTGCATTTCGGCCAGTGGAGTTTCATATAACCAACAATTAGCCCTCTTCAGGATCCATTTGAGAACACCCAGAGCACCAACTATGCCTATAAGCAACAACCAAAAGCCACCCAAATCCATTTTTTGCCAACTCCCTGCAACTGGCAGTAGAAGAGAGAGGAGATCCAGAAAACAACTATTCAATTGTGAGAACATTCAAAACAAACATATATCCTCTATCCCTCTCTCTGATTCTTTCCTTTACATGTATGTTCTGTATCTTCCCTCTCCTCGTCTCCCAGCTCGCACTGTGCCTTCCTCGTATTTATAGACGATGTATGGATGAAGTGCTAAACTCACGCTTATAAAGAGAGCATGGTCATGTGGTATAGAAAATAAATTGGGTGATCGGTTGCCTGTCAAAACCATGTCTGATAAGTGAGTCCGGATCCTCTATTAATGTGTCATAAATGTTAGTTATTTATTTATGTAGTTTTCGATAGTCTCGCATAAATGAACATAAAATTTATGTAAATAAATAGCTGAAATTTATAGATAGAATAAGACAATATAATATTAGGTAGAAGATCTTATCCCTCCTAATTGGCGAGACTACTCTTAATTATAAACATAACATAATAGAATGTAATACTACTACAGTAATTTCAACTAAACTTATACTTTGTCTCATCCTAAATAATAAAAATAATTTACATTACATGCGTGCTACTCTCATCTAGTTCTTATCTTTTGTTGTACATATTTACAATTTGATCGTTTATTCTTAATTTTTACTTATTTGTGGAAAACATTGAATGTATACCTTTAGCTTAAATTTCTTTTAACTAAAGCACTAATTTCACTAAATTTATTATATTATTACTATTATTAAAAGGTCCCAAACGATTTAAATTGTATCAAAAACACATATGGTGTGCCAGATATATATATATAAACACACATTGAATTATTAAAATTTTTGTAAGAGTATAAATTATTTTTATCAAAATAATTCTTCAAGAGAATTTCTCATAATTAATTTTTAATTGAGTCTTCATCTTTTAAAATAAATACATATTAACTCAAATTTACCTTTAAAAATTAGTATATATTTATTGTCTTAATCATCTTATTTATGTCTTATATGATATGACAATTAAGATGAAATTATTTAAATTTAAGGATGACGTTTTTGCCAAGTTTTTAAATTTTATTTTCTTAAAATTTAAA
>JANZLX010000005.1:1602518-1633633 GCA_025531955.1 Erythroxylum orinocense | reverse complement strand
AGTAAAAGACCCATCTGCTATTCTAACATTATCCCTGTTGTTTCCATGAGAGTATGTTAAAAATTTCTTTTGAGAGCTTGTCATATGTTTGTTGGCTCCAAAGTCTATAATCCAAGGATTGTCTTTAGAATTGTAGTACTCAATACCTGAGTTGGCAAGGTTTGATGCACCAACTTTGGAAGCAGAGTCTGTTTTTTAGAGAAGTTGTCTTAAGGCTTGAAGTTCCTCATTGGATAATCCCCCAGCTAACAATGTTTTAGACACTTCATTTCCATCAGCCAAGTGAGCCTGACCCCTTACCACCAAGCCGCCTCGTTGTCCACGACTCTGATTAGGCCTTCCATGCAATTTCCAGCAAGTTTCTTGGGTATGTCTTGATTTTTCACAATAATCACAGTGTAAGTGATCCTTATTAGATGAGGTATTTGCAGGTTTTGACTTTTCAATAGAACTTGCTACTAATCCTACTTTTTCAATGATAGGTGTATGTAGCATAACATTTCGCCTACTTTCTTCTTGTTGTACTAGAGAATGTGCGAGCTGAACGGAAGGGAAAGAATCTTTTCCACGTATTGTACCTCGTATATGATCATACTTTGGGTTAAGACCTACTAAAAAATCAAATACCCAATCTTATCTCATTTTCTGGAATCTAGCAGCATCTTTTAAGCATTATGCTTGAAAGTCCTGATAATAGTCTAATTCCTACCACAACCCACATAACTCCGCAAAATTATGTGATGCAGTCATATCTCCTTGCTTCATGTTGTGCAATTTATTACGAAGATAAAATATTTGAGCTTTATTGCCTATTTGAGAATAGGTCAGAGAAGGATCTTTCCATATCTTTGCTGCTGTGTCAAGCAACAAGTATGTCCGAGCAATCTGCGGCTTCATTGAATTGATGAGCTAAGACATGAAGAGAGAATTCTCGAACTCCTACTGATTAAAATCAGAATTATTGACATCGAGTCTCTTACTGTCATCATTAATGTAACCCTATAATCCTCTAACTTTGATGAACAACAAGTAGGATCTTAACCAACCAAGATAATTAGTTCCATCAAGTTTTATGGGACTGATTTGAAGTGAAGGATTATTAGAACTCGATATAATTACCTTCTTTCCTTCCATCTTCTTTAGTATTACTCAGGACAACCAACAAAAAAATGCTAATAGAGTAAATAGAAGTTTTTCAAAAAAAATGTGCTTTAAAACCACCAAGGAAGCAAGGGTACTGGCAGAAGGTAAGAGGTACGTCTGACACCACCAAAGGAGAGGCAAGAGGCCGGCGACCCTGATGGAGAAAGAACCGAGACAAAATACTAGCCGGAGGGTGGCACTTGATACTCATGCGCGGTGATGATAGAGAGGTTGTGGTGGTGCGGTTGATGTTGAGTCTTTCATAGTGGAAGTCGCTAGTCACAACTGACGCAATCTAGGTGGGTGGTGAGAAGAAAAACATGTTGCTGTTTGGGCGAGTACACACTCAGCCAGTGTTCTTTCCTATTTGGAATGAACAGCAAAAAAAAAAAAAGTCCCTAAATCATATAGGGCCCTGATACCATGTTGAATGTGTTGAATGTTGAAGATAATTTGTATTACTTGTATTTGTGTACATAGGAACAAGGGTTTATGTACAAAATTCCTAAGACTATTTAGGAAGTAATCTAGCTATTAACTCTATGAAGTCTCTCAATTATAGGAGAGATTATAGGTGTAATTTAACAATGTCAATGCTAATAATCCCTAGTCAACCGAGAATTCCTTCCATTGGAATGAGGAAGCCGAGACAGCCCTTAATAATTTGAAGAAGGCTCTAGCAACTACTCCAGTATTAGAACTACCCAACTTTGAAGAGATATTTATGATGGAGTGTGATGCTTCTGGATGCGAAATTTGTTAGGATCATTAGAAGATAGGAAGAATAAGCAGAGGACAAAGGAGTAATGGGTAGGGGAGTACGATATTCTGTATTCGGGTAATTAGTTAGCTAATAGTACTGACAACCAATCATTCGGTTGTAACAAAATCTGTTACCTAGGATGGTTATAAAAGGGGACAAGAAGAAGGGAGAGGTAGGCGGAAACTTGAGAGAAGAAAAAGGACAGAGGGATATCACACCTTTTGAGGAGCAATCTGCTCTAGTTAGGGAGAGAAATTCTATATTTCGCTACTGTAGTGATCTACACACCACAGTTATATTTCCATAATATAGTAAAACTTTATTATTCAAAAGGTGAGGGTCCTAACAAAATTGGAGCAGTACTTTATCAGAACGACCATCCTATCGCCTTCTTTAGCCTCAAATTAGTCCCCCACCACTTCAAACTTGCTGCATATGAAAGAGAGCTAATTGGCCTAGCTAAGGCCATCTCACACTAGAGAACTTAGTTATAGGGGAGGGCATTTCTAATTAAGACTGATCAGCACAGTCTTAAATTTCTCTTAGAACAGAGATTAACAACTTCTCCTCAACAACATTGGATGAGTAAATTGTTAGGTTATGATTTTAGGGTGGAATCCAAAATGGGGAAACCTAATGTTGTCGTTGATGCATTATCTCGAAGAAATGAGGAAGAGGGACAGTTGAATGCCTTATCCCAGCCAATTTGCATTATTTGACACAATTAAAGAGGAAGTTATCACTGTGGCAGAACTACAATACCTATATCAGTAGATTGCTGCAGGCCACGCAAAGGCTCAATGGAGAGTGGAAGACGACTTGATATTCTACACTAACTGGGTGTATTTACTGTCTCATTCACCACTAATTCAAATGATCCTTAACCATATTGTGATGGCACACGAGGGGATTTAAAAGACATTAGAAAGAGCGAGGGGAGATTATTTTTGGAAAGGGATGAAAGGTGCCGTGAAGGAATTTGTGCAGGAATGTTTAGTTTGTCAAGAAAATAAATGGGAGAACCTTCACCCAACAAGTCTACTTCAGCCGCTACAGATCCCTAAGAGTGTTTGGGCGGATATTTCCATGGATTTCATAGATAGACTTCCAAAAGTGGGAGGTAAATATATCTTACTAGTGATTGTGGATAGATTCTCTAAATATGCTCATTTTGTGCCTCTCGCTCATCCTTATTCTGCTCTTAGTGTGGCTCATGTATTTTTTGAAAGCATTTTCCGCCCACATGGTCTTCCCGAATCTATTGTATCAGGTAGAGATCCAGTTTTTACTAGTTTATATTGGAAGGAGCTTTTTCTTTTATGTGGTACCAAGTTGGCCTTATCTTTTGCTTATCACCCTCGGACTGACGGGCAAATTGTGGTAGTAAACAGAACAATTGAAATGTATTTGAGGTGTTTCGTAGGGGATAGACCGAAATCTTGGGTGGACTGGTTACCGTGGGTAAAGTATTGTTATAATACTTCCTACCATTCTTCACTTCATATGACTCCATTTAAAATGGTTTACGGCAGGGAACCATCCAGTTTTTTATCTTATGTGGAACGAAGCATTAGAGTTGAGGCAATCAACCAAGCATTGAAGGAGCGAGATAACTTTTGGACTGAAGTTAGGTTGCGTTTAGTGCAAGCATAGAAGCGAATGAAGCACTATCATGATACTAAGCGACGGGAATTGTCATTTGAGCCGGGGACTTGGGTGTGGCTTAAGCTCCAACCCTACTGCCAATAGAGCGCTGCAAAACACAAGTATAACAAGCTTGCTCCTAAATTTTGTGGACCCTTCAAGATCTTGGCGAAAATAGGTGTTGTCGCCTATCGATTGGAATTGCCTCCGAAAAGTCGTATTCATGATGTCTTCCATATCTCGTTGTTGAAGGAGTTCAAAGGTAATCCCCCCCTCCATTCCCTCCTTACCACCAACACGGGATAGCAAAATTGTGCCTCATCCACAACAGTTGGTGAAGTCAAGGTGGAATAGGGGACCTCAAGAGTTACTAATCCAGTAGGCAGGTTCTTCAGCTGAAGATGCTACTTGGGAGGAGTTAGAGGGTTTTACACAAGCTTATCCCGAATTCGAGCTTGAGGGCAAGCTCGATGTCGAGGAGGGGAGTAATGATAAGGATGCTTTTGTGGGTAGAACTTATCAAAGGAGAGGGAAGAAGTTGGGTAACTACTGATAAGCTGGAGAATTTAGTTAGACAGGAGAAATAATAGAAGATTAGATTAGGATAGTATTTGGATAAGGATAGTTAGCTTTTGAAAGATATTTTCTGGTTTTTGTTTCTTAATAGAGTTCTACTATAATAAGAGTCCTAGTTAGATGGATTGTTATTTTCTTTTTCTGCCTATATAATTATCCATGAATAAAGGGACCGAAATCATTAAAAAAAAATTAGTTACTTTAACTGTAATTTATTCAGCTGGCTCTGTCAAGAGCTAGCTAACCTTCATTCAACATCGGTTCTTCCTCCAAAGGGAAGAACGCCATCAAGGGAAGGATGGTGGATTTCTCTCTTAATCATTGAGTGACGAGATCATACGGTAAGGCCCTTACCAGATGAATTCTTAGAAGAAAGAGCTTTGCTTTTTATTAATATAAATAATTTTAACAAAAGAGTTGCCTTACTTTAATATGCTGGAGTCCTTCTAAGGATAAGAGAAACTTTCTAATATTAGAAACTAAAATTGAAATATTACAATTAGCTAGACTTGCAATTCAGTTTTTTGGAGTATGTCTACTAGATAGATGCTTAATTGTTCTTATTTCCTTTTAACTATGTTTTAGAACTTGGAATAAGAGATCACAATTTTGTATTGTTGCGAAGTTGTTTCAGGATTATGTCTGGTAGATAGATAACCAATTGCTTTTCAGGTTTTTTTTTTATTGTTATGGTGACCTCTTCTTCTCAAGCTTTCTCCTCTTTGTTGGTCAAAGTTGTCCTTTTCTTTTTCTACAGTTCCTGTCTGCATAATGGGGGCTTATATTTCTTGCTATAACACATTGATCTTTGTTTATTTATTTGATCAGAATTGGAAAGAAACTACAGAAGATGGAAGCTGCAATAACCAGAGCCAAGTCATTCCCTGTTGAATGTAACAACGTTGACAAGAAACTGAGACAAATATTGGATATGTCGGAGGATGAAGCCAACTTCCATATGAAGCAGAGTTCCTTCCTCTATCAACTTTCAGTCCAGACCATGCCAAAAAGTCTACACTGCTTGTCTATGAGGCTAACTCTGGAGTATTTCAAATCTCCTTTGCATGATGCAGAGCTTGCCGTGCCTGAGAAATTTGCAGATTCCAATTTGCAACATTATGTTGTGTTCTCCCGTAATGTACTCGCATCTTCAGTTGTAATCAACTCAACTGTTACTCATGCAAGAGTATGTTTTTACATTACTTTGTTTCATTTTATGGTTTGAATTTGTTGGCTTTGATAATGGCATGATTTACTTCTCTTGCTTGTTTCAGGATAGTAGGAACCTGGTTTTTCATGTTCTTACAGATGGACAAAATTACTATGGGATGAAATTATGGTTCTTAAAAAATACTTATCAGGAAGCAGCAGTTCAAGTGCTAAACATTGAGGGTCTTAGCCTTAAAATTCATGATAAGGGAGCTCTCTCAAGCATGTTCTTGCCTGTGGAATTTCGTGTCTCTTTCTATGGTTTTGATAGGGCCCATTCTAAAACACGATATGTTTCTGTTTTTTCTCATGTTCACTATCTCCTTCCTGACATATTCCCTGGTTTGAATCGAATCATTGTTCTGGACGATGATATTGTTGTCCAGAAAGACTTGTCTGAGCTATGGAACCTCAACATGGGAAAGAAAGTTAATGGTGCTGTGCAATTATGCTCTGTGCCATTGAGCCAACTGAGCAGTTATCTGGTCAAAAACAGTTTCGAAAAAGATTCTTGTGCTTGGATGTCTGGATTGAATGTAATAGATCTGGCAAGATGGAGAGAAATAAAGCTTACAGAAACTTACTGGAAATTGGAACAAGAGGTGAGTGCAACGTTATTAGAATCTGTGATGTGCTAAGCTGCTTGGGAATACTTTTTTGCTTAACAGCTTTAATCATGCTTGATAAATTTGCTGATAAAAACAGACCTGCTATTGAACCCCCTTTGTAGATGTACTACATCCACCAACATGTTAAAACGTTGGTCAAAAGATTTCAATCCTCCATTAGGCCCTTTCCTTTTCCTGTTTGCTATGGTGATGAGCCTTTCTGTTGTTGCAATTTTCTCCGTTTGCTTATTTGCATTACGTCTTTTATGGCACTGAAATCAGGTCAGGAAGGAAGCAGGATCAACTGCAGCTGCTTTATTGACTGCAAGCTTGATTACTTTTCATGATCTTATTTATACTCTTGATAGTACGTGGACTTTGTCAGGATTGGGTCATGACTATGGGCTTGATGAGAAGGACATTAAGAGTGCTGCAGTTTTGCACTACAATGGAAACATGAAACCTTGGCTTGAGCTGGGAATTCCCGAGTATAAAAGCTATTGGAAGAGGTTTCTAAACCGAGAAGATCAATTTTTGGGTGAGTGTAAGGTAAATCCATGATGAGTTGCTGGTCCAGATTTGCAGCTATCGAATTACAGAGATTGAGGATCAAGAATTTGTTGCTCAAAATTTTTGACGGAGCTCAATTCTCGGGTGGCATTGCAACAAGTTGTTGGCCTCTAATTTTGGTAAATAGATGGAATAGAATATTTCACCAATTATCTAGCGCTGCTGAAGAAACAGACGTTTGAGGTTGGCAGTCCCCTGCTTGAAAGAATTTGGATAGGATCTGGTTATTTATTTTGCAATGCAGGGGTCGATTGGGAAGAGCTACATTGTTGGTAGGTAGTGTGAATCGATGGAGAACAATAATCAGTACGCGGTAATGCTGCAACTGTACCTTTAATTGAAGAAGAGTTAGCTGTTCGTGATGTAAATCATGGTTGAGAAAACAATTGCCGTTGTCCCCTTTAGGGCAAGTTGTTCTGGTTGTCTATTCGATTGGTAACTTCATTTATAACTTTATGTACTTGGAAAACTGTCATTCTCAAATTTTTAACTTTTTTTTTTTTTTGAGAATTATCATATTTATAACTTGTTAACGGGAAGCCTAGCCTTTCCATTTTATTTTTTTATTTCCAAACTCTCATTATCGCTTTTAACCTTTGTTGAACTCTGCAAATGGAATTATACGATACGTACTCTCGGTGTTAGTCCGACATATACAGGAAAACAAATTCGCCTGCAATCTAAGTCACCCCCTGGAAAGAACAATTAGGGCCCAGCAACGCTGGTCTCTGGTGAATTTTAAAATGAAAAATAGAGAGGCAAGCAATTAAATGGATGATGTAGTGGAACTGTGGAAGACTTGTAAAAAAAATTAATGCAGTTGGGATTGCGATTAAAAACAAAATCATATTATCCAAATACGGTGGGGAGTAAAAGCAAGATAAAATGCGGGGAAATGGCGCTTTAGCTGGGAAAGCGAGTAGCGTCAACAACAGTTTGTAATTGGAAAAGGGCTCCAGGCAGAAGCAGTAAGCAAGCAAAGGTCCTTCCAACCAAGCTTCAGGGTGCCATTATCCTCGACCAAGGTGTAACCATCGGAAGGGAACATGCCAAGTAGCAAAGTGGCCTGCGTGGCCGCATTCCCAGCAAGAGAAATGCCCTTAAAACCCGACTGCTGGAGCTTCTCTCTCCAATTCTGGAATCTCACTTGCCCGCTCCTCGAAGGCCCTCCCACTGCCAATACATTACGTATCTCTCTAGAAAGAAGCTGCTGTTCCACTACGTGCCTTTCCTCGCTTTCCTCCCCATAGCTTGCTCCCAGCGAGTCAAACAGTGCTGAATAGTAGTGTATTGCCTCCACAAACCTTCCCAGGAACGACCCTGTGTGAGTCAGATCCTGTTCTACCACCGTCACCACTTTAGGTCCCAATCTGCAGCCAAGTCCATCAAATTAATTCATCTACCTATATATAAAACAACAGTACTTCACATTCACTGCTCTGAACACACACACCAAAAAATAAAAGTTGGAAACTAATTTTTCACCCATCAACAAAAGTTAATGATGCTAGGAAGACCCTAAGGGGCATAAAGAAAAGAAAAGAAGTTAAAAAACTTTTATCTTGGGATCCATTCCATTCCTGTGTTTCAATTCTCCAACAATCAATACATATGATGATGATTACTATTATGATTATTATTATTATATACGTATATATTCACCTTTGCAATAGCCAAAGCGTATTCGTATCGGAACCGGTTACATCGTACAGAGAGTGTTGCAACCAGTGAACGGCAATGGCCTCTCGCTTGCTGACATTAAGCCTCTCAGGGTCCAAGTTCCCAACTTTGTCGGCCACCGGAAAGAATTCGAAGGGAAGGCCCAGCTTCTGAGCGAAATCAGACAAACGCTTGCCCGTGGCCTCCAGCGTGTCCATGGAGGTGCCCAGCCCCGTAAGACGCACGAATGGAGGTCCACCTGGCCTAGAAGCTAAAATGTGAAAAAGGCCAGGCCACTGCAAGCCTTGCATAATGTCCAGATCTATGATGTGCACCCTATCTTCCCTTTCGAAAGCTTCTTGTATGGCCTGATTTGCAGTAAAATGAGAGAACTTGACAAAGGGACTGATTCCGTTGAACACCTGGAAAGCCGAGGCCATCTTTTGAGCATGGGTTTGGGGAAATGATGGCAGCGAAGCATATATTCCCAGGCATGAGTTCACCAACCTCGCTGACATTGCCTCCGAGAAGTACGCCGCCACTCGCTGCGCCGACGTTCCAAAGGGCGTGGAGAGCTCCGATATCTCAAGCAGCAACTTGCTTGCTTCGTCGTAATTGTCAGCGGAGACTGCCTCAGCGCATTGAAGAAGTAAAGTGAGGAGGTGTAAGCCTTCCTCGTCTCTCTTCTGTTGCCGCAGTTCTTCCTTCTTTTCCCTAGTACTAGTACCAGTACTAGCTCCGCCAGATGTTGGCGTTGCCCCTGTAGTACCTACTACTTGTTCTGTTTCAGCAGATGAGGATTTTTCTTGGTCATTGGATGTTGGAATAAATGGTGTAACAGTAGAAGACGGGCTTCGTGCTGGGTGTTGATGATTATGATGATCGTGAAGATGAACATAGGCTTGGTGTTGGTGTTGGTGTTGTTGGTTTTGATCGTTACCTACTTGGGAAATCGGTGGTGGCGTTGACGAGCAGTTATACTGATGAACGATGGGGGAATTATTGGCAACAGCAGCAGGCAATGACAAGTAGGAAGCGGGTGTAGGGGCATTGTTGTTGTCAAGATGAAGACTAAGGGAAGAAGTAGTAGTACTAGTAGTAGAAGTAGTTTGGGGTAGATTATAAAGCCTCTGAGGCACGGACACCACTGCTTCTTTCCTCCGCCTATCCAAAAGCGGAGGATTATTATAAGAAGAGGGGAGTGGTTCTGTGAGAGCTTGGAGCCTATACTCAAGGAGGGAGGCGAGGCTGGGATTGCAAGGATAAATAATCTCCCTCACGTTCTGAATGAGTTGAGGGATGGAGACAATGGTGGAGCTATGGAGGAGGTCTTTTATGATGCCATCGATCCAGGCCGTTGCGGAGCTATCTTCCATGAGGGAAGTAGTAGGGATAACAGGAGGAGGAGGAGGAGGTGGAACTGAAACGCTAAGAATATTATTATATCTTTCTCTCTCGGGAGGAAATAAAGGAAGACCGGAAAAGCCACACACGGCTGGCGGCTGGGGATGGGATGGAGATGGGATTGATGAGGAGGAGAGGACACAGTCATGAGAAGTAAAGTTGGTTGTGGTAGATGAGGAGGACAAATATCCAGAAAGAGACACAGTCGACACAGCCCCGACTGACGTCATGGAGGTCAAGTTTGTAGAAGAAGAGGGTACCATAGACGTCATAGTGGAGTGGTTGAGGACTAGGGGGCTTAGGCTTTGATTTGGGCTTGGGTTACGGTGCACACCACTGTTACTATATGCAGTGAAAGAGGGGCAACCAATAACGTTTTTGTTGTTGTTGTTGTCTGAAAGCGCATCCATGCTCATGCTCATGTAGCTGTTGTTCATCTTACGGTAACTCGTGTGACCTTGGCTGTTATTACGCGTTTCCATCATCTCTGAAGCCATTCTCTTTCTCACCATCTTTCCAATTTCTGCTATACCTTTATTGGGATCACCGGCGGGGAGGTTGGTGCCATTATACGTACTTCTGCCGCCGCCGAGGGAATCACTTGTCAATGACTTGGGGCTGTTGTCCCTGCCACTTGCATCAACATTAGAGGCAGCCATGAAATGAAGGTGAAGATGAATGAATATATGAAAGATGCAACTGGTGGTGTTTCATCGTGTGTCAAAAAAAATTAAAGGAGCGTAAGTGTGGTGGTGTATGTCCAAAACAGAAAACGGTGAGAAAATTGGGACAGCAACAACATTGGGATTCTTTATCTTCGGCTCAACCTCAACTAGCTAGCTAGTGTCTGTGTCTGTCTCGTCTCGTCCAACACGCCTTCCCATGACAAATTAAGACGCTCTACTCTACTGCAGCCAATTTAATATATGAATGTAGCAGTAACCTACCAAACCATGAATCTGCATTTAAGATGCAGTCTTCAATTATTTTATAACCAAACAACATGAAGCATGGATGGAGAAAGTAAAAAGGACTGAGAAGCTGGCTGTGTTGGTTAGCTTCATGTCTTTTGTGTGGGATTAGTGAACATTCATTTCATATACACGAGGAAATGGTTGTGTGATATGAAAATAGCAGTAGGCATGTTATGTTGGAGATGGATGGGGATTGTAGTTCGTCGTTGCCTGTTTGACGTTTCTTAATTGAACATTTAATAACTTCAACTACCAAGATCAGATCAGACCAGTACTCGAGAGCTGCATCGATTTGATTTTCATCTCAAATCAATTACCAACTACTACAGTTTTATTTGAAATTATTTCACCCTAGTGAACTGAACGAATTACAGATGGGATGAAACAAGAAGCAAAGATACAAGGCAGCTCTTTGATTAACTGAATTGAATGCATGCATGCATGCATATTAATAGAAAACATTTCTAAATTAAAAAAAGAAAGAGTTAGAGTGGGTTTGACTTTGAGACTGAAGGGTACTAGTGACTAGTGTGAGTGGGCTGGGGCTGGGGCTGGGGCTGGGGGTATATTTCGCACGAAGCCGGGACACAAACGAAATGGACAAGAGATTGTCACAGGCACAGCAGCGGAAGTTGCAAAAAGAAGATCAGAACACATGTAACGAGGACATTTATTTTTACAGTACATCGAAAACTGTGCAGTTTCTGAGATGAAAAAGCAAGGCGTCTTTTTTAGTTTTTATCGAGAGACAAACCACAAAAGTCTCCTCCCCCTCGCTGTTGCCTAAAATAACTTAACCACAACACGTGAGAGGCTCACAAATCAATGAAATGAGCTGAGCTCATTTGTTTATTACTTCACTTGAGACCCTGCCCTGCCCCCACCAAACCAAGCCGATTCTACTAGACTACTCGTGGGTTTTTTTTACGATAGACCTAACCTAGCTAACGGGTGATTTCTTCTTCTTCGCCTCCTCTTCTTCTTGTACTTGGCTCTTTCAATCAAACATCCATATACTTTTGAGCATAAATAGCCAATAATGACCAAATAATTGATCCTATTTTCTTTTTGTTGCCTTATTGTTGGCAATTGCATGGGAGGGGGTAGACAGGCATGGCCATTCTCGAGACTGATTTGAAATATGAAATATTTTTTCACATTCATGTTAAAATATATTGATGCATAAAACGATAAGCCGTATTCATACAAAAAAAGACAGCAACTTGTCTCACCAAACATTCCTGCTTTTGCAATCCAACAACAACTAAACTATAAAATTATCACGCACGGCACCACTGTCAATTCATTCCTTCCACTTTCCCTATTCTACTACATATAATGCATTCCTTCAAATGGGCCCTGACCCATTCCTTCTTTAAATGGGCCCCCTTCTCAGCCCAAGAGGAGGACGTCTTTTCTTTTCCTCTTTTTTTCTTTTTGTTCCTATTTCCTTATTATCGATGATGACCATCATGATGAGAAGAAATGTGACCCAAACCGTGGCAGTGGCCTGGAAGAACAGTTGTTCCTCCGCTTTTCAAGGAATAAGGAAAGCGACGACCGTCACCCAATTCCTCAAGTCTCCTCCTTCTCTCGTTTCCCTTGATCTCCCTGACGTTTGGTTCCCTGTCGCCTCCCATCAACTTCAACCTCCTCCTAAATCTTCTTGTAAGTCATCTTCCTTTTCCCTTTATTTGTTGCCTTCACACATTTGATGTTGATCGATTTTTTTTTATTTCAACATTTTCACGTGCCTAACAGCCAATGAGCAGCACGGTGCTGGTGTACTTGATGGGAAATTCATTGCCCAGGAAATCAGATCCTCAATTGCTTCCCAAGTTAGCAGAATGAAGGAATGCATTGGAAAAATCCCTGGCTTGGCTGTTGTTCTTGTTGGCCAGAGGAGGGACTCTCAAACTTATGTCCGCAACAAAATTAAAGCTTGTGAAGAAGCGGGTATTAAATCTCTTATTACTCAACTCCCCTGTGATTGCACTGAAGCTGCAGTTCTTGATGCCTTGTCAACTTTTAATCAAGATCCCTCTATTCATGGAATTCTTGTGCAGCTTCCTCTACCACAAGTAACTCTCCTTTTTATCATTTTCTTCACGGTTGTCTTAAGCTTTATTGGGTGCGATCGCATTGATAGAAACCTTAAAGATGAATACAAGTGTTTCCAGCCACCACCTAATCCAAATTCTATAAGTAACCTAATCAGCATCTTGAATTTGTAGATTGGCCGGTGAAACTATTTGGTAGACTGTTCTTTTTTAGGGGCTAACAAACTTGCTAACAATATTCTTAGTTGTTATGTATGGGAATGGATTTCATGCAACATCTTTTAAGTAATTTGGTGTTGTGGATAACTTGAAAGTTCTTACGGCACAGCATTTAGATGAGGAGAAGATTCTAAATGCCGTGAATTTAGAAAAAGATGTGGATGGTTTCCATCCTATAAATATGGGGAATCTTGCCATGAGGGGTCGGGAACCATTGTTCATCCCATGCACTCCCAAGGGTTGCATCGAGTTGTTACTAAGGTCAGGTGTGGAAATTGTTGGGAAAAATGCAGTGGTTATTGGGAGAAGCAACATCGTTGGACTGCCCACATCATTGCTACTGCAGGTAGCAGTATTTTTGCATCTAAACATTCGATTTTTATTCAATAATTTTACCTGTCGTTCTGATTAGTGGTTTCAATTGAACTTTTGGGTAGAGGCACCATGCAACTGTCAGCATTGTGCACGCGTTCACACCAAACCCCGAACAGGTCACTAGTGAGGCTGATATTGTGGTCACAGCTTCTGGAGTGCCAAACCTGGTCCGTGGTAACTGGTTAAAGCCTGGAGCTGTTGTTGTTGATGTAGGAACTTGTCCTGTTGAGGTATATCTTGCATCCTCTCTAATGTACAAAATGGAAAAGTTTTTAATTCCCTATTGGTCTGCACACGCACGCACACACCAAAAAAGAATATAAAACCGAGAGACAAAACTAGCAAAGGGACACACAGGAAACAGTTCTCAATGAAGCATTTCACCGCTATTAGCAAAACACTAAATAAGGCTTGTAATGGATCCAATTTGTCAAGTTGCTGGTTCATTCTCAGGGAGAGGATTGGTGTAATAACTTTTGGTTTCAGATTTCATGATAAACATGTTGATGGCAGGATCCAAACTTTGACCATGGTTACCGTCTCATAGGAGATGTTTGCTATGAAGAGGCAGTGCGGGTGGCGTCAGCAGTTACCCCTGTTCCTGGAGGAGTTGGTCCCATGACAATTGCCATGCTTATGTCTAACACTCTAGATGCTGCTAAGCGAGCATATCATTTCACTTGAGCAGTAACCAGGCGAAGCCAGATTCTATGGATGCATAATTCGCCATGCTAATACATGGTATGGAAGTGATGATGCCTGGAGAATCTTCATTTACCAGTTTTGTGATCATTTGGACTTTAGCGCTCAAACGACTTAGTCGATTAGGTTTACAACTTGCCTGAAATTTCTGATAATTAAGAGGAGTATAGGCCCTATACTTGTTGAATCAATTGGCTGTGGCTAATGGTTCATTTCTCACTACCGAAATTTTATCGCTAGGGTGCTAAATTAGGCAATACAAATTTTTGTAACGTGTATTCCATTCTATTTGTTTACCGAATGACACTTTTATCTTTATGAGGTGTTATGTGGGGTGCAATTGTGTTGCATCCAACTACATTTTTTGATGATATGCAAAGCATGTAAGTTTTAAGTAATACTACTAGAATATGTAATGCGTGTAGGGTGCACGTATGTAATGTTTAAATATTTTACTTTTCCAGTTTATTATTCCATTAAAGATAATACTTATCTAAAATTACAATTTCTTTCTCCCGTGTATGTTACGATTACCTTCACATTATTTGTTCAACTGAACAAAAGAATTGAACGAACAATATGTTTGATGATATACTATGATAATGTATACACAATATTTCTTGAATCCCCTTGCCTAGATTAAACAAGAGGAAGAAAACAGTATGACACATTCATATCTCAAAAGCACAAGTCGATCTGGAAGAGTGTGTTATTTACTGCCCTCTTTCTTTTTTTTCCCCCCCTTTTTTTCTCAATGTGATTGCTATGTTCACAACTATACTCGCCATTTCAATGAACAATGAGAAGCAAATTGAAATTAACAAAACAGAAATACCGAATCCAGCTGGGGGGTTAGCTACAGTCATTCATCCTCGTCTTCTAAATGACAGCTAAAAGTTTGATATTGCACACTAGCGGCAGCTTGTTCGACAACACAAATTTGTTGGATCGAATCACTAATACACAAATTCGTCATCCTTCCACTTCATTTGTGGATTGCGCTGGCTCTACAACTGGAGGTATACAGTCCACCTTGAAGCGTAGGACCTATTGAGGTAATTCGTTCGAGGTTAGGAAATTGCCAAGCAAGAAGCTCACATAGATATCGTTATTAATAAACTCTCTGATTCTATATAATGGGTGGACTTGGAATCTCGTCAGATGATTTTGGGTTATGGTATCCTGTTATTCTCAAATACGTCGACCACAATATTTCCTCTGTTACACAATCCTACCTTCTTAAAAAATGCCGAATAGGAGTTGTCCCAAATCAGTTTGTAGTTTCCAGTCATGCACGTGCAAAAGTTGCCCTGGAAGATTATAGGGCTAAATCAGTGACAGCTTCTTACTCTAATCAAACGCATTGTAAAGCGGATATTTAAAAGCAATAACTCACTTGGTCAGACTCACAACGCCGGTAAGGTAATATCAGCTGGGGAACCACCAACCACGCACAATGTACATACAAGTGGAAAATGAGCAAAAGAGAACACCAAGGAAAAGGCAAACAAGTAAATCCTTGCATCAAGATTCCACTATGGCGCAAGGATAGGTATATGTAAGAAACGAAATGATGCTATTACAGTATACAATTAGTATATAGCTTACCGTCTTCTGTCCAGAAGGACTAGTATGTTCCACACTAAATCCAATATCCTGACACGAGTCAACGTGAAATTTAGTGAGATGGTATAAAGGAAGAATGGTTACAAAAACTTTTACAGCTAGGATATTCTAATATAAAAGTCAAATCTATATAGGTTCATTTAAATGCTAGTCTCAACAACTGAGAGTAGAATGATGTATTTTTTGATGATCATGCTGATCACATTGCCTATTCCAAAGGTAAGGACACAATGTGACCACAGTTTAAATGAAGGGGCAGGAAGCCATTTCATAGTAAAATAAGCATACATTAAGAATGTGAACTCTAGATGTCCTAAAAGGTCAGCCAGTACTGTTAATACAAACAGAAAGTATGATGCTGTCAAAGGTGAACTCCTTCGTCAGGGTATTCGATTTAAATAATACTAACAAAACAACTTCCATAATGTTTAAGCCGAGCACAACAAATAAGCTTACAACTAAAGTGCAAGATTTAGTAATGAAAGGTAATACCCTATTGACATAGGAAAAGGCAGGCCTGCAGTGTAGTTAGGAAGAAAAGAAAGTTCATATTCAAGAAGTCAGCCGTAAAAAAGAAAGTTCATATTCAAGAAGTCAGCCGTAAAACAGAGTTTCAGAAATATACCAGGTTCATCTTGCCTTGTATCAAACAGAAATCCCAAGCAAGATAAGAATTTATTGACTCCACCGGCAATGAAACCTAGAAAAGTAGCAAATATTGGTGTCACGGGATACAAGAAGTTAAAGCTTAGTAATAGAGAAGAGATTTAAATATAACGGAGGAACATGTTCTAAAAATCAAAGCCAGCCATCTATCTACTAAAGTTGATTCCTATCTGAATTGAAAGAACAATCTCTAATTTAAGAATGTCTTGCTGCAGTCTTAGATATTTGTATTTGTAAACTAAGAGGAAGAGAATCTAGAAGGTAAGTTTGAGATCTTTATTTTTCATAAACAATTAAAAAAAATTCAGCAGTTTTCATTGCCATTCTGAAGGTTTAGAGTGAGCAATAATGAGAATATAATTTTATTAAATTTTCAACATTGGGAAGAAAGATTCAAGTCGATCAGAAACCACTGCAAAATATCAGCTAACTTTCTCCTTCACCAACTATGTCTATTTTATTGACAGACTTCCAGAAAAGTATCTTCATGAATTTTGAAGAGTTTCAAAGCCACAGAAACGGGTATGATTGCCACAAATCATCCCTGGCCCTTAATCACTAATTTTCAGTCTTATTTCTGACATCACAAATTATGCATCCATTCACAAAAACATCCAGATCTGCTTTCTGCATGTACTATCCAATGTATGTTTGTTTATTTCCCTACAATTGTTGTTACAAGAACATAAATAGCTATGAAAGTTTAAGATGGTGAAGCGGGGAAATTGACTAAATCAAAACTTACTTTAATGAAAACAAAAACAAGAGACACACGTTCATGCACAAGGAAACTCCTAATGTCACAGGGTTGTTAATGATTAGAATAATATCGAAAGCATACCTCATGGGTTTTCCCAGCTGGAATGGTCATCTCCTTGAAGTCATCATTATTCCTGTTATGAAAAAAAAATTAAATTAAAAGGATAAAGCATTCCAATGAAAATGGCAACGAAGACTTGGAAGAATGAACTTGAGAATTTACCTAGCTTCCAGTGCTCCTGCAACCTCTGCTGAAATAAAGAAGGGAGAATTCGCAAAGACCTCACTGACCAAATAAAGGAAAAATGCATAAAAATGGATAGAATATATTCAAAGACAGATTGAATTACAAGCACTATTGTTCAAAGACATTGATATGCTACATTAACACACACAAGATACCACAAATGCCAAGCCACTGATCGAAGTCAGAAGATAATAATACTAAATGATTAAAATAAGTCAAGTTCTGATGCAGTTAAGCAGGAGTGGATATTCGAGTGAATTATTTGTTAACTTTTGATTCCAGATTCCCTTGTCTGCACCAAAGTTAAATATCAAACATTACAACTTAGGACAATTGATCTCAATATGCCATGCAAGGGATGGATGTAAAAAAGTTTTTTTCTAAAACTGTTACTTGGGAATCTAGAAATTATTTCTATAATTGCAGCTTCTACAAAGTTAGAGGTAAAGTTGCATTAGGTTTTGCATATTTTACTCATCATGAAAACAAGTTTCTGCATTCTCTCCATTTCCCCTGTTTACAGATTGATATTTGATTCCATGCATACAAAAAAAGGCAATAGGATAGGGAGTTAGAGATCCCAAAATGTCATTCACGATAGTGATGGTGGCCAATGGCAGAGTGAGAAAGCGGACCATTTTGTGACCTGCGGTGGAAATTATCCTATGCTAAACAGAACAACAAAATAATACTCCTTTGGTATAACATTCAAAAATAAAATAAAAGTTGCTTCTAAAGGAAAACGACTGATTTTGTTTCAAACAATAGTCTATGAAACAGAGAAAAATAACTTGAAGCATATGCTCAGTTGCCTAACCTTAAATCCTCACTTTCTTCTCTTTGGTTTCTTTTGTTACATACAAACTATTAGTAAGAACTATACGTTAACATCAGCAATCAAGTTTTAAATTAGAAAATAATCATATTCACGTGCCAAGATAACTTTTGACAATAGTTTTGCTTAAACCATGGCTAGGAATGATAGGAAAAGCAATTGCATGTCTGTACTCAATATATTGTTTTCTCTTCCCATAATGATGAGATTAACTGTTTACTGGATAATTGCTACTTCTGCTCCCAGTAGTCCTTAATAGTTTCCGAATTGATAGCACTTCTAGATTGAACAAGCAACTAACCTCCCATTCCCAATTCCAAAATAAAAGAAAATAAAGGTAATCTACTGTCCGCATTTGTATCATCAAGAAATAATGAATGAAGGCCATGGAATGGTTACCTAATGAAGGCTATGAATCTTTCAAACTCATGCTTGTACACATCAACTGCTTGTTCCAATACAGTAACATTATGCCCATTTCTGCCCAAATAAAAGCAGAAAGTACAGTAAGACCCAAAAGTTCATAGTAAAGCACCATGGAGTTGTATTTCCCATAAATTCTGCTCACATATTACTAGCCTCAAACCTCCTCCATGAGAGTGAAAGAAGCAGCCGAATCACAAGCACCATCGCCGTCAGGCTGTACAAAGGTGGTCCATAACGTTGTCTCTGCTCTTCCATGGGTCTACAAGTTAAAGATTGAACGTAGGAATTCCAATTAATCACTAGAGCAGGTTAGGAACTATTGACATCCAGAACCATATAGCCAATGTACGTGGTAACAAAAGATAGTACGACGCCATAAACACTAACAGCTTACCCATCATCATCGTTTATTTGGCGCACAAAATCTAGTAAAACCTGAATGAAAGAGAGACAAAGAGAGAAATGAAACCACACACAATAATACACATGGATCATCGTACACATTCATAAGAGTGTGCATTGGTAGAATCAAGATAAATTAAACAAACTTATGAATTCCGATTGTATCAGATCAAGCAACATAATAGTAATTGAATTATTTTGAATGCAGGTATCACACAACAACATGAAGCATTCCATCAAACAAAACCATTTTGGAAGGGCCAAATGAAGTTAAGAGGGGCCTAAAGAGACAGTCAGCGGAAATAAAGGCAAAAGGAAAGGTATGGATGCAAGCTGTTATGTCTTAGTTCTCAAGAAAATAATGAAAGGGAGCGAAAAAGATCATACCTGTGGAACTCCAACCAGGTACTTCACAAGAGTTTTGTATACACCTGTTGCAGAACCAAGCTGAGCCAACTGTCTCCTCCTGAGATGACATCAATTTCCGAACTTATTTGAGAAATACAATCTATTTCATAATAAGCAATTAAAACAAGATATCTCACCTATCCATCTGTTGTCTCCATAATAGAGCATATCGATCTCGTATGCTCCCCCCTGAACTCACCAAAGCATCAACTTCTGCTTGCTTATTCCTCTCTGACCGTTCCTTTTGTTGTCTAATGAGTGTCCCTCGGAAATCTTGAGGCATGTATGTCATAACTAACAGCACATTTGAACAGATAAATTAGTTAACTGTGTTATCACCATGGTGACGGAGATAAAACCCCTTCAATCTCATGGAACTGTACATCAACATCATCCATACACTGACAGAATCAGCATAAACCCTTGGACATTGCCTACTCTCTCTCGCTCTCTCTTCTCCGCATTTAACTTGCTCAAAAGATATTGAAGCGTAATAAAATGGTCGTAGAGAGAATGAGCAATAATATAGGATTTTTTTTTTTTCGTAGGCAACAAATGTGGTGAAGGCATTCTAATTGAGAAAAATGATGCCCCAAGGGTGACAGATGTAGAGAATAAACCTGTATTGAATACGCGATCCGAATTTTTAGATTGGAAAGACTCCAGTGTCATCAACAAGCTCTGAAACTTGTCTCTGAGACTGGTAAAAACAGTGGCAAGTTGGGCACAATCAGAAGTCGACGGCTGCCGAAGCTGCAATGTTTAGATGAAAATGTGGAATGAACACATCAACCAAAAGGAGACATGAAATAAAATGCAGTGATTTCGCCACAGAAAAAGGTTGTGGAAATTCATTTGGGAAACAGATTAGCTTACTGGTGAGGGCCAGTTGGATTGTTGAAGCAAATATAAGATTTCTTCAATGTGTTCACGATTTTTCCACACATTCTCGTCTATTTTATGAGGAGGATCCCGCTCCGCTTCTTCTACCAGCAACCTTTCATCTAAACGATAAAACCGTTGAGTATCTAAAGGATAAAATCAAAATAGGTGTTGGCATTAGCGTAGTAGCAGTTGCAATCAAATAAAATAAAAGACCTGGAGAGATAGGAGGAGAGTGGTTAAGCAAATCGAAGGCGATGGAGCGAATCTGAGAGGAAAGACGAGAGACGTCGTCAGAGAGAGGCTGGAAAGGGTGTTTGTCGTAATAAGAAGCCAAGAAGCTCCTGGTTATGGGCACCAATCCCTCCGTTGATGCCATTTATAACACCAACCACCGCACGCAACACTTTTATATATGTTGTAAATCTCCCCGGCGATGCTTTGGTGCTGCGATTGCCTACCCTTTCCGGTAGATCCGATTATAGAAAATGATTAACTGCTAATCAGCTTTAGCAACATTGGCGTCAATGCAACTGTTTTCTTTCTTCTTCTGTTTTTTTAAAGGAAAACAATAAATGAAATTGGGATGACCCGACCCCATTACTTTACACACACTCATATACCCGACCCATCCGAGACGTAAAATAAACTTTGCCAAAGCCCTCCCTCCTTTTATGCGCATTGTCGAATCCTTCCTTCTACTTTCCGTATGTTAGAGAAAATTCAGCAGATATCCCTCGAGTCAAAGTAATATTTATTGGTTTTTCTTAATTTTATTTACTCGATAACAGTCAATCACGATGATTCAATGTGATGAGTTTATTCAAATTACTTTATAGTTATTATTTTTGGTTCAGCTAGATTCTGTTAGATTGAGATATCGTCATTCTGATCCATGATTTTATGGAGCTTCGTTTAAGTGATATCTGCAAAATAAGTAAAGACTCTCTGGAAGTTGTGTCCAGGAAGGCCCCTCCAACGCTTAAATCAGTATTGTGAGAGAATTTAAGTTTCGGTAAACAAAGAAACGACTAGGGTTTGGAGTTCATACCTCTATCATGGTAGAATAGTTCCTTATATATGTCGCAGGTTGCCATTAGGTTTAGGTCTTTACGTGAGTCTTAGTGTTTGCATGAAAGACGACCTCTTACTACTGGGTTGTCTACACCTAGGCTGAAAATTGGGCCTCGTTAAACCGACCCGACCAGTTTTAATCATTCAGACTCAGTTAATATTGCTTAAGTTCGTTATTTGCTCATAATTAACGAATATTTTAATATATCTACCAGCCAATGAATTGTTATAGTGGCCCTGAATCTGATTCTCTGAGTCACCAAAGCACAAGCTGCTGCTTTTATATTTAAACAAATGGTTACTTTTGATTTTTAGTACACGAAGCTATAGGGTGAACGAAATTGCAGTATGGCTTAGGAAGAAAGGATTTAGATTAGACGGCACAAGAGGTACAGCTACAGGACTTGGGCACAAAAGCACAAACCCCGTAAGGCTTGTTAGGGAGTTGACAGTCAATGGCAAAGCAGCAAGGCATGGTGACACAGGAAGTGGGATTACTTGTGGAGCAACACTTGCATGCCAGGCAGAGTTGGAAAGGTGTGTTTTCCGTAGTGAACCGGTACTCAATTTCATCATCAGCTGGCCGGAACAAGTCTTGGCCCGATGCCCCAACGTTCGCTGTAAAGAAAGCATATCATAATAAACATCTATACATAATACATACTATATATATGGTTGGTTTTCCAGTAACACAACATCCAACTTACCCTGACAATGGATTAAGCTTAAGAACACTAACATAAGCAGTTGCAGCAGCTTTATTTTCATGTTGACATGCAATTGGTTGGGTGTGTGGTTGAGTAGAGAGTTTAAAGAGAGGAAAGGGAGAAAAAGACAGCCTAAAAATTATTTTGTAGAGAATTTTGAGTGGTGAGGAGTCAATTGGGTAATGAATTGGATATTTTCATTTGTCAATTATTGCACGCATTGGATTGGACGTAAAAGCCATGTTATGTTTGGGTGAGAATTTGGTGGGCTGTAAGCCCAAGAAAGCTGGTTTTAATAGAGCCCAATATTCCTTTTTTTTAGTTAAAAGTTAATCAAATTTTAAATTTTTCAGGGCTTTTATCATATTTTATTAAATTTTATTTACATATTATGTGTACTTTACATAAATATATAAATAAAATTTAACGAAACAAAATTAGTACAAAGTAATTGAAGATTTGATATGTATATCATTACCAACCACAAATCTTTGTTCTAGATGCGTGCTTGTCCTCGTCAACATTAATGTGTTCGGATTCCTTAATCCTTTTTTCACACCCAGTAGTATTTGTGCTAATATTCATATGAAAGAAAGAAGGGATCTGGTTCACGTTCAATTTCAGTAACCTATATATATGCCTTGGGCACGGGCAGTGCACCACCACCACCGACATGTATTGTCATAGTAGCTATATTCGGAATCTATTCAGATGCTTTTGTGTTGGCTAGCTATGCACACTAAATAATATATAAAAGCTACAGTCTAACGATAGAGAGTAAAGAATTCAGAGGTCAGCCTTGCAGGCAGAGTGGAGAGGATGGTCCCACAAGCAAACAAGGAGAGTCGCCCAAAACCCACCGGCCAATTGGGAAAAAAATCAATCATAATGAATTACAAAAATCTGAATGCGTGTTCATTTTAAAAATATAGAAAGATAAATATCTCTTGAGAAGCACCGCGATTTGATTCTGAGCCACAAAATTATCTGATAAGTTGTTTGATGGACCTTGTCCAATCCGTAAGTGCACCCTTGGCTGTTCGTTTTCTTGATAATCAATCTTGACTTTGTGATTATAATCATTGCAAATTATATTTGTCGCTTTGAAGTAAAGATACATCACCGGGTGGCAGTTTTTAATTGGTACTATGATAGTTGATATACATACATAGATGCAATGCAAGGGACGGGACGGGACGTGACCCCCATCAATGACTCTGCAGTCGCTATCCTTTTCCTTGATTCTCTGAAGCACCTCCTCGCCCACAGCTTTTTGATCTGTGTCTTGACTTGGATAGGCACCCTCCAACTCCACCAACCCACCCTTATATTCTTTCTTCTTACATCTCTCTCTCTCTCTCTCTGTATATATATATATATTCGTATAATCTTGTAATTCAATGGTAAGCAAGAGATCTATCCATCTATCTGTCTAATATACTCCGTGTTTTGATCCGTCTTTCTCCTCAGCTCACACAATACTGAAACTCTAGTTATCATATGATCTAATTATTTGAGACTGGAATCTGTTATTGATCATCATCTTGGGAGTCATCCGGAAGCAACAGGAATAATGGCAAGGATACACCCAAATGTGGTCTCCCCGCCGGCACCCAGTAGTAATCCTCCCAATCCCAAGTCTTCTTCTGACTCAGTCGTCCTGACGGTGTGGAAGAAATCTTTGCTCTTCAATTGCAAGGGATTTACGGTGTTTGATGGCAATGGTAAACTCGTCTTCAGGGTTGACAATTACATGGCAGCCTCAAGCGAGATCGTCCTTATGGATGCTTCTGGCAGGCCTCTTCTCACCATCCGTCGCAAGGTATATAAAAATTTGTTTAAAGCATCGTATACGATGATTGTTTCTTATAAGCAAAATAGAATTTGTTGTTTCTGATGGATATAAATGTTATCAGAGGTTGGGACTGAGCGAAAGCTGGCTGGTTTACGAGGGTGAATCAATCGATAATCCCAGGTATTGTGCGAGGAAGCGTAGCAACATGCTGAAGCCCAAGAGTCTGGCACATGTGAGCGCAGGTGAAAACAGCGGTAACAATAGCATTAAGAGCAATAAGCTGAACAACAACAAGTTGATATATGAGATAGAGGGATCGTACGCACAACGATGCTGCGTCATATATGATAATGACGGGGAGAGGCGGAGGGTGGTGGCTGAGATAAAGCAGAAGGAGGCAGCTGTAGGGGGTGTGGCTTTTGGTACAGATGTATTCCGTCTCATCGTACTTCCACTCCGAGACTTCGATGCTTCTATTGCCATGGCTATGGTCATCCTCCTTGATCAGATGTTTGGTTCTTCTAGACGCTAGCTCCTTGGCGTAGCTACTGATACAAACTTAAAAGTACAGGTTATCAACCCGCAAGTGAGGTGGATTTAACTGATTACTTAATCGGAATGTTGAAATTCAAGCCTCCCCGACTCTTTTTTCCGACATCCATCCGTCCCACAGTCTTTCCCTTTCTTTTTTTCAACTTCCCCTAGAACATTTGGGGCTTGTACATTCTTTTACTTTTTAAATAAAACATCAAGCTAATTAGCTTCAGATCTGTCCATGGAAATTAATGTATAAATATCCTCTTTTAGTTAGTTAGTTAGTTATGTATCCTTCATTATTGTCGACAAAATTTAAATGCGTTGAAGTTGAATTACCAGCAAAAAGGAGAAAAAAAATCATACTTCTCTATGTTCACAAGTTCAATGTCCGATTAAAATAGTTTCAATGACGGCAATGTTCAAATAACACTCGTCCTTTTATTGTATCTTTGTATCCGTTTGCGCTACAAACATTTATATTTATTGTTTTGATTATTACATTTTGTTATAATATGCATGGTCGGCTGTGATGGCATGCATATTGCTGCTGTATTATTCTAATCTTGATCAAATACATGGGTACGCATAAATAGTTATTGAGTATTCTATTTTATACAAAACGAAGCCTCAGTAGATAGCTAGGCTAGGCATATTAAATTATTAAGAAACAAAGAAAGAGTGGATGATGAGGCATACGAAAGCTTAATGTTTGGGATTAATTTAGTAGCTACTTGGATAGAAAACAAACCACAACCATTATTTCTGGTAGAAGAGTCAAATAATAATGTTTTTGTGGAGCACCAATTTTCAAATAAAGAGAGCTTGACTTACTGTACATGCATCTTGATGCCAATTCTATTTATGAAAAGTCGAGAATCGTGCATGTTGAATAAATGCCTTAGTGTTGTATGGAGGAATTCGTTGGAACTATGTTCCTTAGTTTTCGTAATACTTTTTCAGTTTTCTAGATGAATCGAGGAAAAGTCAGGAAGTGTGATATATTCTAGAACATCTCTCTTCGAAATAAATGTCATTACATTTTTGGTTTGTATTTGAATTCTAGATCTTTTGTTTAATATTATAGTGTTTTATTGTGTTTAATAAATTTCAGCCGTTTATTTATGTGGATCTCGCATAAGATTCACGTGAGGTTCGTAAAATAAATGACTAAAATTTTATGAAATAAAATAAGACAAAGTAAAATTGGACAAAAAAATTAAATCGCTTGTATTTGTGTGAGAAAATAGGGTGTTCGGCTTTTCGTTCCTTTCGTAGAAAAAAGACAAGGAAAGAACATAGAGTGGGTTTGTTTTGTCCCAATTCCAGCTGTCTCTGGGCTCAAGAGCTCACAGGTTCCACGTTTTGAAACCATCGCCTCTCTCGCATGTCCCAAAGCCCACCTACCGTCTTCCTCTGGTTTCACCTTTTTAACTAAACCTACCCCTTTCCACGGGCTCTTACCAGTTACCCTTTTTCTCTCCTTCACACATATATATAAACAAAAACAGAAGCAACACTTCTTTCTTTTTTTCTGGTTTCTGTGGGTTTGGTTGGGTTGGGTCCGACTGCGTGCTCCAAGATTTGTATAAACCGTTTCGGTTTCTGTCACTTCAGTCTGTACCGTTGCTATTTAATCCTCAGGCACTCTTTTTAGAGCATCTTTTTATCTTCCATTATTTCATTCCCCTGCTTTATTGTTTCCTTTTTACAAACTAGAGAGACATGGGGAGCTCTGGAACAAACTGGAAGTTGGCTGATCATCCAAAGCTTCCAAAGGGGAAAACCATAGCAATGATTGTACTGGACGGCTGGGGCGAGGCTAACCCCGATCGCTACAACTGCATCCATGTCGCCGATACCCCTACCATGGATTCCTTCAAAAAGGTAATCTCCTGATTCTTTTACGTGCTCGATTGATTTTTATCTTATTTTCCTATTATTTCCATTACCGGATCTATCATTCCACATGGAGTTTGGTGGCATCTGGACTGATGCATCCGTTTTATCTAGCTGATTGTCTATTTTAATTCCCGATGCTTTTTCTTCATAGAAATTGTTGTATGCTAAGACATTTCTTTACATTAACATGACACTTGATCCAATATTTATTATACGGGTTAATGAAGTCTGCAGATATAGATGTTACTCCAACTTTATGTAATATCGCTATGCTGCTATAGAGATCTCAGTGATTACAGTTCTAGATCCAGAGATGTTATGCATGTCTGGGTGACATATTCAAATCCTTTTGTTGATGTTGCAGACATTCTTTTATAGTTTGACGGACTTGGTCTTGTTTCTTCTTATTCCCTTACAGGGTGCCCCTGAGAAATGGAGGTTGATTAAGGCTCATGGGAATGCTGTCGGGCTTCCAACTGAAGATGACATGGGCAATAGTGAAGTTGGTCACAATGCTCTTGGTGCTGGACGCATTTATGCTCAAGGGTCATCTCTCTTATGCCTATGATTTGCTATTTTGGATTCTCTCATGCTACAAAACTTTGTGATCATTAATGTTTCTTATTGATTTCTGGTGAAAAATCATCACTAATATTTTTATTTATGCATTCTTAAATTGTTCAGTGGTGAACCACATCATTGTGGTTCCTATCAATTTACATAGTTGCCGTATATAATTTAAAGCATGATTTATGTATTTAAAATATTGCATGTCTTTAAAACATGGTTAATATCTTTACATACTTTTTGTGGTAGCTGCTACATATTGGTAATTGTTGTGCAGGGATGGCTAAAGTTTCACCCTAAATTTGTTTATTGACAATTTTTTTATAATCTATACAATGATTGACGTAATATTTATGCCGTTCTTAATCAAAAAAGATCCTCGAGCTGTTCTTTACTTTCTGATTTTGAAGAATCATTCACCTTGATTCTGCTATTGACCTTCTCAACATCATCAAAATTTTGAAGGATTGCTTTGATGTTATGTCGTAATTTCTTTTCCATTTAGCCTTTGATCCTGTAATATCTTTATTTAAACTTTGAACTTAACAACCCTTTGCTTCTAAGTGCAGGGCGAAGCTTGTTGATCTTGCTCTTGCCTCCGGAAAAATCTATGATGGGGAGGGATTTAAGTACATAAAGGAATGTTTTGAAACTGGCACTTTGCACCTGATTGGCTTGTTGAGTGATGGTGGAGTGCATTCCAGACTTGATCAATTGCAGGTGACTTCCTGATTCATGATTTGGTGTTTTCGGTCAGAACTTCCTTCCCAAATGTATTCTTACTTCTCTCTTATCTTCTTTGTGCAGCTGTTGATAAAAGGTGCTGGTGAACGAGGTGCTAAAAGAATTCGTGTTCACATTCTCACCGATGGACGTGATGTGTTGGATGGTTCTAGTGTAGGATTTGTGCAGACTCTGGAGAATGACCTGGCAAAATTACGTGAAAAAGGTGTTGATGCACAGATTGCATCAGGTGGAGGTCGCATGTACGTTACCATGGACCGATACGAGGTATTAAAAGGCTTGCTATCATATTATTGGCCTAATTGCTTTGTATATCTTCTGGGATTATGTTTTTCAAGCATCAACTTCTTGCAAATGGAACTAGTTCCTGGTACTTGTTTCCTTTTCCTGTCATTGTTGAAATGAAGTGCAATTTATGGCAGAATCCCTGGATGTATGGGAAGCATTGCTTATTATTGTTTCTGCTGACAAATTATTCTGGCATTGTTTCTCTATGTTGAGGATTGGTGGATACTGCATTAGTCTCTAACGAGCATAAGTATTCAGTATATTGCTGTTTTGCGAACGGCAAATGTCAAGTATTCTAATGGGGCTTCTGTACTTCCTGGATTGGAATTTCTGTGCTTACCTGTTGCCGATCTCTTTGAGATGAAATGGGTGACTATTCCATTTCAAACGATGACAATTCATAATGAGCGTGTTGGCATTCTTTGCAGTCTTCTAAACAAGATATAGGACAACTTGGTGTTTCTGGTAGGGTAATAAATTTAATTTCATACCTGCTTGCTTATGAGCTCCCATGAATCTTTTACAGAATGACTGGGATGTTGTGAAAAGAGGGTGGGATGCTCAGGTTCTAGGTGAAGCTCCACATAAGTTTAAAAATGCTGTTGAGGCTGTCAAGAAACTGAGGGAAGATCCCAAGGCCAATGATCAGTACTTACCTCCTTTTGTCATTGTTGATGATAGTGGCAAGGCTGTGGGTCCAGTTGTGGATGGTGATGCTGTTGTCACATTTAACTTCCGTGCAGATCGGATGGTTATGCTTGCCAAGGCACTTGAATATGAGAATTTTGATAAATTTGATCGTGTTAGGATTCCTAAAATCCGTTATGCAGGAATGCTTCAGTATGATGGTGAGTTGAAGCTTCCAAGCCATTACCTTGTGTCTCCTCCAGAGATTGAAAGAACATCTGGTGAATATTTAGTCCACAATGGTGTCCGTACATTTGCTTGCAGGTGAGGTTGCTTCATTTATATCTTGTTTTAGAGGCTCCTGCATGCCATTGATGGCCATTTTGTTCTTAAAAACAGTGGGATCTTGTCGATTGCCCTTGTCTATCTGTACTTTTTTGTTGGGATCACAGGCAGAATTAGGGCTTTTCAACTCTTTGGGTTGACAAATGCCTTCTTGGTGCATTTATTCTTAAAAGATCTCGATGTGGTTGTAGTTTATGGGCCTACTTATTCTGTACCTGCTTATATTTCCGAAGCTATTGTTTTCCTAATCCCCGCTTCCAAGATCTGGTTGTAAAGCCATACCACTGTTTTAGACTCAGCCCTGGTCATCTCAAGCATGGCAATTGTTGTATGGTTGAATGGAGTTGAACTAGGGTTGACTTAAAAGAAACACTAAAGATCTTTTAGGGGTTCAACTGGGTTGGAGTGTATGATCTTGAAGAGTTAAGCTAAGTTCTAGGGTCCTTCCTGTTTTCATTTCAATACTTCCCAATGCAACACTGAATAGTGTTGTTGATGCATTAGGCAAGGGAACCTTGTTATTTTGAAATGGTAGGTTGACTAGGTAAATGTGCTTATTATTTGCCTTTAATGATGCAATTGTCTCTTAGTATGGATGGTGGCAAAGTCCAAATTTCCCATTTCACTTTATTCCGTGGACCTCATTTCTCTTCGTTTATAATCTTACATTCTTCATCTTTTTCAACAGTGAGACTGTTAAATTTGGTCATGTTACTTTCTTCTGGAATGGAAATCGTTCTGGCTATTTCAACCCTGAAATGGAGGAGTACGTAGAAATTCCCAGTGATAGTGGAATTACTTTCAATGTCCAACCAAAGATGAAGGCATTGGAGATTGCAGAAAAGGCGAGGGACGCCATTCTTAGTGGAAAATTCCACCAGGTGATTGATGCACGTTAGTAATTAATGTATAATTACAACTCATATGGAAGTGGAGATAACCTATGGTTTCCTTTTTGCATTAGGTACGTGTGAACCTACCAAATGGTGACATGGTGGGACATACAGGAGATATTGAAGCTACAGTCGTGGCTTGCAAGGCTGCTGACGAAGCTGTCAAGGTATATGATGACGTTGATATCTATATATATACTCATCGTTTTGGTCTTTTGAGCTTCTATGAACCCATCTAGTTTCATAACTTCTTGAAGTTTCAGGTCATAAGCAGAGTGGTGCAGATATTGACATTTAGCAATTTATGATTTACATTTGCTGTGTGCATTGAGTGTTGCGTTTGGTATTTCCTTGTCTGATTTTTACATTGGGGTCGAGTAGTATGGACCTAGTTGTTTGGTGGAAGTAGTTGGTTAATACCGGAAGGAAAGACCCATTTTATGACTTCCTTGTTACTGATTGGGAAGTAAATGTGACTGCAGATGATGATTGAAGCAATAGAGAAAGTTGGTGGAATATATGTTGTTACCGCGGACCATGGCAATGCGGAGGACATGGTGAAGAGGAACAAATCTGGCCAGCCCCTGCTCGATAAAAATGGCAACATTCAGATCCTCACGTCTCACACTCTTCAACCAGTAAGTGGCTGGACAGTGTGTTATTAATAACAGGCTTTTCATCATACAAATTTTCATAATTGGGTCCATTGCCTAAATATTTTGTTTTCTACGTATAGGTGCCAATAGCGATTGGAGGTCCAGGACTGACCCGTGGCGTTCGGTTCCGTAGTGATGTTCCTACGGGTGGACTTGCCAATGTGGCTGCAACTGTGATGAATCTTCATGGATTTGAGGCTCCCAGTGATTATGAGCCTACTCTCATTGAAGTCGTTGATAACTAGGATAATTACTTTTTTTCAATCATAAAACCCTGGAACGAGGAAATGATTCCATTTCTGCTTTTTAGCTAGCTAGGTAATAAGTTACTAGGGCAGGCCAGCAGGAGTTGCGAGCGGTGAGCCTGCCCTGCCCAACATTTTGGACTTTGTTTTCGTGTTCTTTTTTAATGGATTTTCAAGAACAGTGTATTAGATTAATCTTAGACTGATTGAAATAGTCGTCGCCAACTTTATTTATTGTTCTTTGGATTTCTCTAATTAAAACCCGTCTTTTACCGGGCATTAAAGCAAGTATTGTATATGTGCTTTTGGGCAATAAACAATGGCCTAGCTGATTGCATTAGTTGTTAGCTGATAGCTGATTCTCTCAGCTGTTTTGATCAGCGGATTGTATTAGCTGTTTGTTAAAGATGTTTGGTAAAATTAAATGTTTAGTATTAGCTGTTTATGTGTAAAATGACTTATAAGGACATGACTTTAAAATATATATAAGGGTATGAATATTATATATCTTAGTATTTCGTTGAATATTTTTATAAGAATTTAAATTTTAAATATTTAATTTTATAAAAATTAAATTTATA
>JANZLX010000005.1:1582360-1594633 GCA_025531955.1 Erythroxylum orinocense | reverse complement strand
AAGGACGAAACAAGTGAAACCCACTGATAAATTTAGAATCTTTATGGGAACATGAAAGCAAACAAGGCTAAATTACTCACAAAAATTTAAGCAAAAAAATATGAAATTGTTAAAACATTAAACATAAAAATATATCCTTTTAAGGAGACCACCAGAAATTGAAAGATACATGTCCATGCTCTATAGTTGAAGTTGAATTATAGACAGAAACGAAACCACCCTCTCCAGGAAAAGAGAAAAACTCAACAACTGAAGCGTGTGTGGGAGTGTTTGGAAAATAAAGTGACAAATCCTTGAAACAGCAGTAATTTCACCGTACCCAAAGATCTGGAGAAGAAAGAACCGAGTGGTTTCCGTTGAGAGGAAGAGAAGTTCCGTGAGTGTGAAGTAGACTACACAAGGACAAGATGTTGCTTTGCGGTTTCGTTTTCTTAAATTTATTTTATGTCTTGAACAGAAGAGAAGAGAACCTGTCTAGAAAGCGTTCAATTAAATCTTCTTCTTTTTTTAAATTGGCGTTCAATTAAATCTTTAAGATAACATTCATATGCAAAGAGAATTATTAAATTATAAGTATGTAGTGGTCATTTATATGATTAATTTTCAAAATTTTAATGTTATTTACAAAATTCAAATAAATAAACTTTAACTAATTAAAAATTGTCTTAAAATGTTTTAATAAATTAAAATATGAGTATATTTTCTTTATTAAAGAAATAGTTTTAATTTCGAATCTGAAAATTTTGAGTAAATTATTTGGAGATGCGCGTGTAAAGGAATAGTCTATTCTTTCAATTTTAAATTAATCATTTTTTAAATAATTTATTGTAATATTTAAACTTTTGATAATTTTAATTCAGGAGCCATCTTTTTAATAATTCAATTAAAAATTTAATTTTTAATGATGTGATGAATAAATAAAAATTCACGTGATATTCAATAAACATGTCATATTATCAAAAATAACCTTTCAAACTAAATGGTTAAGATTTTAAAAAGTTGATTATTGAAAATTTTAAAATTTTGAGAATTAAAAAATCTCTCTCCTCTTTTAATACTGCATTGGTTTTCACATCCTATGTTCGTGTTCCTAAAACAATGACTGAGCCTCTGGCTCATTTTGGATGGAGTACTGCTATGCTAGAGGAGATGTCTGCTCTATAATCGCCTCAAGGAACACCAAGTGCAAAGGCTTCACCGAAATATTTGGGTTGACTACAAAGACACCTCTCTATTGGCAAAATAAACATCAATCACAAAGACCTTCAAGACGAAGTCTGCATGGAGCAACTCCCTGAACTTGTTGCTCAAAAGAGTATGGTTGCATATGTTGCCTAAAGAAACCATTCTATAGCCTCGAACAATATGCTCGTGCTTGATTTTAGAGAATGTGTACAGCGTACTGGAGTTCAACCTCAAATGATGTCAATCAGACCACTCTATTTTAGCATCAGACAAAAACATGGACTCAGTTCTTATAATCGTCCATGCGGGATGACATTATGCTCACTAGATGTAATTTAGGTGAGATTGTTGAGCTAAATACATATTTACAACAACAATTTCAGAGACAACAGTGTGGTCTTCTACAATAATTTCTTGAAAATTCAGAGCCAATCTTTTAATGTAGTAAAAAAAAACAGTAATACAAACAAATGATACATGGCATTTGATGCATTCTTAAAAAATTTCAATGCTTTAACAGAATTACCTCACTTCTCTCCACATCTCTCAACCCTGGGTAGATTAAGGCACCCCAAATGCAAATCTACAAATTTCTACACAGACCTAAGATAATGACAGCATCGGTCTGGAAGCAACATAATGATACACAATTCATCACAAGTCAAACAATTTGCAACATGAAAGCATGGTGGAATATCTCTAACACTACTCACTTACAGATATGTAACCTGCTCCTTAGTTGGACCATACATGAACCAGACCATGTCTATTACCAGTGTAAATCTCATTCCGCTCTTCATCATAGAAAAGGGCGGTTATATCTTCCAAAGCCTCCACAACTGTACTTCTTATCATAGAATGAGTCTGCTTTAAACCGCTAGAACTGCTGCTACACTCATGACCCTTGCGACTGCCATTTGTGGCATTTATCTTAGCCAAGCATTTTCCTGTCAAGATATTACTAACATTGATCGATCCAGCTGCATCAAAAGCAAAGAATAAGATTAGGAACTCCCACTATAAATCTGCTGTTACATAACACCGAAGGCAATGTTCAGTTCTATTTGACACATAACCTCGATTCTTAAAAAGAACAAACCCCACTCCTTTCTAAAACCTCCAAGGCCCAAAAAGGATTAAAACAGCATCAATTTTCATCAGTTGTGCCGATCAGCCAATAGTCAAAAATAGATCTGGCTTCCTTTCTTGTCCATATATGATATCAAAATGGTCTCTGCCATCTATGTAGCAAGCAGAAGACAAAAGATAAAATCCTGACTTTAGCTAGGTTTATAAAATAAATTAAGGCATTGACAGTCCCACCCTCGCCAATAAAGTATCGTAGAATATCTGATTCTGAATTATACAACCAACTATGGCTGCCGAATGCCTATGGCAGCAACTTTGTTGGGTTTGCCTCACTTTCAAGTTTATATTTTCTAAAAAGGGCATAACATAGGACATTTTTAGAATCCGAAAATTTTGCAGCCTACCAAACTTTCAGGTACATCGTGTACCACAAGATGAGCTAACATAATTATTATTGCTTTTAGTTCATTAATTACAATATCATCATTACATCTACAATAAAAACTACAAGGGAAAAGAAACATCAAAATCATGAGTTAGTACCTCCTATAAATAAGTTAGAACACTCCAACAGATAAAATCTGTAAATTGTTACGCAGCAAAAATTAAGCATTATCAAAACTTGTTATGAGAAGGATGTAGAATGATTACCAGTTCCTTCCATCCACTGGTCATCAGACTCAGCCTTGCAGTAAGAGATTATAAGGTCCTGATCACTTGTTATATATATGTTATTTGTGTTACAGTCAGGATGCCATAGTAGGTGATCCTCGAATGATGTCACAAGCTCTCCGCGAAAATTCCAAACAGCAACAGTCCTATTTCTGAATGTTAAGAATAGCTGGTTTTCATACAGAAATATAAACGCTGAGGGAGTCATGAATTCTGTTTTGCTAACTTCCATCAACTCAGCATTTCGAACCTGTAGGCAGCAGCCTGCAGTTATTTTGCTGAAGAAAGTGAATGGTGCAGGCGAAAGACAAAAAGAGATAGAAAGAACATACATCAAGAATCTGAAGATTCTCATTTTCCTGCTTGACAAGAAGTTTTTCATTGAATTGTTCAATGAAGTCAACCTTTTTATTGCGATGAAGGAGATGGTTGAAGGCTTTGAGAACTGTGCCATCTTCTATGGACAAAATTTTAAGAGGAACATGGCCACTTGCTCTATTGAAAATCAATAGCATGATGCCAGGACTGTAGCCAATAGAATTAATAATAACAACGTAAGAGCAGTTATACAACAGGTTGAAAATATTTATAAAAAAAAAAAGATAAGATATGAGATATATTTCACGACTCAAACAAGCTTTTTAATAGTTGTCACTTGCCTTACACATCATTTCATGCAACCATTTCTGGTTGAACCACTAACACTACCAACAACAACAATTAACCTAGTTACTAAAACTACCATTCACAAGCACAAATAATCGCGTACACTGTGTGGGTGAGCGAGAGAGAGAGAGAGAGAGAAGGTACCTAATCTTGATCTCTTGTACATGTTTGTCCGAAATAGAGTACAGCATTGTATAGTTTTTGAGATCAAAAACCTTGTAGATGCTGAAAATAAACACAAAATATTTAGAAATGATAATCAGAATGTATCTGGGAAACAAATAGAAAATGAATTGTAAATGCACCTGTCTTGTGCGGAGTAGGTCAGAACCTTTCCATTAACATCATCAAACTCTACAAACCCTGGCCACTTTAACGACTCAGACTCAAAAAGGGCAAAACCTGCATCTGGTTTGCCCCTTCGAATGTACCTAACCATTTAAAGTGAAGTTAAGCATTTCATAAAATGCAAGACTTAAGATAAAGAGAAAGACCACACAAACAAGAGAAGATGTCAACGCACTCGATTCTTGTTGATCTACATTTCAAGGAGCTGAAACTGTCTGAAGCATAAACTGAAACTGTGATAAGTGAATCGTTGTTTTTGTTGTAGAAGAGGCTACGAATTACTTCATCAGGACTTACATTGAGAAAACATATCCTCTGGTTTGTCTCTGTAAGTAAAACAATCAGTGTGTAACACATGTACAACGGTTTCAACTCATTAGGAAAAGCACATGAAATAAAAAAGTGAAGTTGGTGATTGAAAATGTTGTAGTTCTGACATCAATTATACCTCTGCTGAAAGCTGCGCAAACACCAGAATGTGCAAGAGCAAATACAATGTCACGTGCAGCTACAATTTCAATGACTTTCGTTCTCTTCATCAAAAACGGTAGCACTACTGAACAGTGGCCCTTGGGATCATGAGTATCGTATTCTTCCTAAAAAGGAAAAACAAGAAAATCAATGGGCTTTCTTCTTTTCCATCTAAATTACATAACGATTAAGTACCATATAAAGGCACAAAACGAGTAGACTGCAACAAATTATAGAGAGCAAAGAAAGATTCAAGGTGAATTGGTCGAGATCTTAAAAACGAAAAAAAAAAACAGACAATTGAGTTGTTTCACAGTATGCTCGCAACGTATGACTAGGCTGAAATAGTCGAGAAAAAAAATAGAGATTTAATTGAATAAAAAACAAGGCGATGATAGTTTTGAAGGTATTCAAGGAGTAATTATTGAAGGAACAAAAGAAACAAGAAGTACCATCAAACGCATGTTGCGAAACCTCTCTTGAGCATTGCTCATACTGAAAGCACGATCCCTCTTGGAGCAAATCTCGCGTCTCTGAAGCTTCTTAACGGTGTTTACGAATCCATCTACACGTGGCCTTTTCTTCGCCACGATCCTCCTTCCGGAGCATGGCCTAGGGTTCGCCGATATCCTCCTTCCTTCCATTATCATCTTTTAACTTTGAAATTGAAATTCGGTTGCCTTTTCGTCCTTCTCCTCAAACAGCATCAACCCCCGTAAGTCCCAAATAAAATAAAAAAGGAATTCAAGCTTAGTTACTGTGTCCGTAACTAACAAGAGAAGGGAGAACAGAGATTGAATGGAGCACAAAGGGGTGTCTTCGTCTTGATTAATCCCTCTGGGGCTTAGAGTTTGAATAATAAATTGCTGATTTGTAATGCAGCCAAGCCCTAAACCCCATTCTCAATCCCAATCCCAATCCCTAGTTGATGAAAAGAAGAGCAGCGACAGCAAACAATTTGAGTCTGGAGTGTGCGGTATTGTGTTGGAAGGAAAAAAAGACAGCGAGACAGACAGAGGCGTACATCCGTCCGACGTCGTCTCATGCGGTCTAATGTTGACTCTCTAAAGTCTAAACCCAGTACTAGGCAAGTGTAATTTTCAGTGTTTTAAAACTCAGATGGCCATTGAACCAGAGGCTCTGTTGGTCACCAATTTAACCATTGATTGAATCAGTGTGAGTCACTAATTTAACCACTGATTGAATCAGTGTGACGTTATAATTATATAATAATTATATTTAATTATATATAATATTAATAATATTAAAAAAATAAAAATATACAAAAATTTAAAAAAATAAAAAATTTATTGAACCAGTGGTTAGATCAATCGGATCGAATAGGTCTGATCGGTCAATTGATCGATTCTTACTGATTTAATTAAGAACCAATTTTTATGGATAAATCGGATCGAATAGTTGATTGGTCACCAATCAAATCGATCAGACTAACCTATCCGGTCCGATTTTCAAAACAGAAGTAACAGTATTAGAAACGAACTATCTGTATTACCAACATCCAACATTATTCTATTCATATCCCTTACTAATTGTTTGTGTTAACATTTTCTCTTCCCTATTATAATTTATCAAATTCATTGCAGAACAATAATACATAAACCAGCATATGATTTTTTTTTATTTTTGTAACGGAAGAAATTACAGGTGTTATCTTTAAAATGCACATTAGATAAGTTTTTTAGATTAACGCAATAGTCTACAAATTATACCAACTGAATATTTCAAATTAGGCAAACTCAGTATAACAGGCTCAATTAAAAAAGCATTGATAAGGAAATTTGAATACTGAACCTTTTAATCTCATACTCTCCACTTTACCGATTCAACCATCCCAACATATGAATATTGATAAGGTTTTACTAATTTGTAGTAGTTATCATCGCCAAATAAAAAAAGTTGCTTTAAAATTTTATATTTTTATGATATATAATATCAATAATCACTTATACTTATTGACCACTTACATTTTTTAAATAAAAATATAAAGAATATAATAATTCCATGCGGTCCGAGTATTTGATTTTAATTTTCTAATCTTTAACTTTAAAAATTATTACAATTTTAAATTTTTAAAATTATTTTTCTTAAACTTTGGTTAAAAATAACACAAAAATATGTAATTTAAACCTTGACTAAAATTAATTAAATTTGATTTAAAATTAATAGTTTAAAATAATTATAATAAATTATTATTTTGAATTTAGTTTAATCTTTATGATACGACTATTTTATTATTATTTAAATAAACATATAAAATAAAAGGTTTTTTAATTAAGAATTCAAAAATAGAAAAATAATTTTTACTAAAATATTTGAACATTGGACATTACATCTAATTTAAATTTAACGGATTAAGTTAATTTTGATTTAATCAAAATATTAAAATAATATTATTTTTTAACTTCTAGCACTACTCGTCGTACTCTTCCCCCACTTGGGTCTTAATTTTAAAAGTATGCATGCACGTGGTTAACGTTGTATATATATATTTGACGGAAACGGGAACGGTCATTGTGATGGATGCGTGTTGGTCAAAGCTGGAAACGCGCTTTGTCCCCCAAATCACCTTAAATGTCGTATCAGAAAATAGAGACCCATTCTTATTATTATGCTCCTGCTCCTCCTCGTCCTCGTCCTCCTCCTCCTCCCCCTCCCCCTCCTCCAGTAGTCACTTTGTTACTCATGATAATGGAAGTTGCTGATCATGCACCCTCCACTACTGCTCCTAAGAAATCCTCCTCCTTTCGTCTCCGTAGCCCCAGCCTCAACTCCCTCCGTCTCCGCCGCATCTTCGACCGCTTCGACGAGAATGGCGATGGGACCATCACCATCCACGACCTCAGCCAAGCCCTCTCCGTCTTAGGTCTCGATGCCGACCTCTCCGAGTTCGAGTCCACCATCAAGTCCCACTTCAGGCCTGGCAACGACGGCCTTGAGTTCGAAGACTTCGTGTCCTTACATCAGTCATTGGACAATGCCTTCTTCGGGGACCTGTTGTTGGAGGGTGAAGGAGACGATGATCGGCATCAGGAGGAGGAAGCTGATCTCTCCGAGGCCTTCAAGGTATTCGACGAGGACGGCGATGGGTACATATCTGCACATGAGTTGCAAGTTGTGTTGAAGAAGCTGGGATTGCCTGAAGCCAAAGAAATCGATAGAGTTCAGCAGATGATCGTCTCCGTCGACCGTAATCACGACGGCCGTGTTGATTTCTTCGAATTTAAGGACATGATGCGCCGTAATCTTCTCGTTCGCTCTTCTTGATCATCTCTTTCGGTCTATCTCTATATCTTCTGTTTCCCTTTCGTTTTCTCTTCTTCTTTATGCATATGTTGCTTGTAATCATTCCTTCACTATTGAATTATATCAAACCTCACAGGTTTTGTTTCACTCTGTTCTCCGAAACCCTCTATCTGTTGAGTGAATCAAGCTCCCACTTGATAAATAAGATCAAGTTGTTTAAGATACGCTGAATCGAACATGAACAATAACCAAATTATAATACAGACAAAAAGTTGCTGAATTTATGCTTCATTTCATCACATGTTACCTGCAGGATTCCGGGGTTTCGTCAAACACGAAACCTGTTTACCTTTCTGCTTAATATATTCACAATCTGTATCTATATACAAACAAAAACACAGAATTGGAATGGTCAACCAATTCATTATGAAAGGAAACAATCCATAAGTCAGGGGACTACATTCTCTCGCTTTGTTAGAAGTTTCTTTCACGGCGGTTCTCTAGATACCAAACAAATAGGTGAGGTCAAAGCTGTCCCAGTCAGTTATAGAAGTTTCAGAGCAGGAAAGTGAATACTTGTGATGGTTTTGGAGTCTACTGAGTACCAAGTATACGAACCTCCGGAGGAAAAATAGGTGAATTTGAAAAACTTAAATCCATTTGTGTCCCAAAAAAAGTCCAAATCGACAACTTCAAACAGTCACCAACCTTGGTCTAACGTTGGACCATGACTAGCAATAAATTTTTAGATAAATAGGTATATTTCTTCATTGGGGTATCAACCATGCTTCATCTTCTTATTACTCCAACAACTTAAACCTCTTATCGAATCTAAATGACACCATCAGGCTTGATCCTCCTTGGTGATCAAATATATAGCAGAAGCAACCAAGCGTTTCTTTGAAGAGATGAGCGTGTCGTTGAGGAGGAGGAGTAGTAGCTGTGTTGACATCAACACCTCTCAGTTGCTTGTATTGACCGACGTTGACGAAGACTACGACGGATCAAGCAGCGATGATGATGATGACTCGTATATCGAAATAGCTATTGGAAACACACCTGTTCTTGAAGAGAATCATGATATGGATGAAGGTAACGAAGCTAAGGAGCTTCCTTTATCTTTCTCATCACGCAGAGTTCCCTTTTCCCAGATCATATTATCCACTGAAACAGATTCTTTCACAACCTCTACCACACCTACATCATCATCATCAGCAGCAACAACAATATTCGCTGTGAAGTCCTGCAATACTACTTCTCTCACACCTGAAGATGATGAACTGGATCCTTCTTATAGAATCCAAGAGCGCAGTACTCTAAAACCAAAGTTGCTCCAGTTCCCTGCTATTAGTCGTCTCTTCAAAATATTGACGTCCAACTTGAAGGTATCTAACAGTTCATCGGACATCAAACTTACCAATCACCTGGTGGTGTTTGACAAGTTCAGGTGTATCGATAAAGGAGAACGAGAGGAGGAATCCAACATAAAGACAAGGACGAACGGTGGCAGCTTGATGACTAAATTACTGATCGGGTTCCGAGCTCTGAAGATTGGAAGAGTGGTTACTTACATGGTGAAGCCAAAGCCACTTGCAGGCAAGAGTACCAGAGGGGAAAGAAAACCTGACGGGGCATATCGAAGACTTATGAAACCATTCGACAAGAGGCTGATAGAAAGAGCTGGTAAGAGATCGCTGAAGATGAACTTGGGAGGCATAAGATGGGTTTTGGGAGGCATGAGTGTGACGAAGGTCCAAAGCTACCCAAGTTCTAGCCAGTCCTCTCCAATCACCAAAGCTTTTCCCACTCATACGAGTGATAATTCAGTTCAGGCAGCTATCGCACATTGTAAAAGATCATACCACATGACTCCCTGAAGTTAGGAGAACAGGGAGGTTATGTCTTGTCTTTTACTTACCTCAATGTTCTTTTGTTCACATCTCAATTTGGTTAGAAATGAACATAAATTGGACAAAAAGTGAGTCCGGGTCGGGCGACCCGATTTTGATCATTTTGTTAAACTCTGCGTTTTATTTCTTATATACTAAATTTGTTCAACAATGCGAACTACAAGAATGCAACTTATTTATTAAATGGACTCATATAATAAATTTAGCATTCCCCGTAAAGTAAGTTTAATTAAACTTAGACAAAATTTAATTGAGTATAAAGTAAATTTGAAAAGCTTAAATCCATTTATTATATCAATACTTTTTAATTTTAAATTGATAAAATATATAAAATATTCTAAATTAGAATTAATCCAACTTCAAATTAAGTATCCATATATCTTAAGTTTTATTATTTAGTTAGATTTTATTATTTAATTTTAAATCAATCTCTTTAAATAAAGAAGACATTAATTAAAATAGGGATCAATCCACCTGTTTTGTTTCAGTTTAATTGAAATTGGCTTGTGGATTATAAGTTAGTTAGTCAATTCTAGCGCCAAAGGTATGAACTCGGGAATTGAAGTTGAACCGGAAATCCAAAAAAAATTGACAAGCTGATGATGGTAAAAGTAGTAGTTGCGACCTTTTTTATTGGAATCTTGTGAAAAGTCTAAAACAACCTTGACGTGGGAGGAAGAAAGAGAAGCGATCAAAAAGAAGATGACGAGGAAGTTTCGTGGTAATGCCAAAGAAGTTGGACTGGAGGGTACCGTAGAAGGAAACAAAACATGCCATGTAAAAACAAGAAAACGTAATTAACATTACACGGACATCACATCGAACAACCGACCATTGCTGTGATAACTTAGGTTCCTTCTCCTCACATCCTCTGTCCCAAAAATTATATACTAAATTTATCTATTTTAATCCTAACTATTTATTTATATAATCTCACGTAAATAAATGGTTGGAATTAAATGGGACAAAATTGATACATAATTTTTAGGACATTGAGAAAGATCCTCTACTTTCATAATTTTGTGTCTATCCTATTTTATAAATCCTATCCATCCATTCTTTTTGAAATTGTAACAGCAGAATAGTGGGCATCCCTGAAGAATTGATATTATTTAAAATTAAAAATAAAAAATTAACTTTATTAAATATTGGTATTTTATTATAGTCCAGATCTTCTGTCCAGTTTTACTCTGTTTTATTTTGTCTTATAAAATTTCAACTATTTATTTTGTAAACCCTACACAGATCTCATACGGATCATACTTAAATAAATAGTTGAGATTTATTGGACATAATATTAAATAGTATATCTGAACTCGTTTTATTGCTAAGTCAGATACAAAATGATGATTTCTTGAATTTGGAAACGCTTCAATCATTTAAAGCATATAGAGACCTGACCTGACCTCAAATCGTTTGAACCAAAAACAGAAAGTCTCAACAACCTTTCAACACGTAACATACTTTCTACATTTTGCAAGCTCTAACCAACAAGCTGCATGTGTTCACCTGCAACCACATGGTTCAACCATATTTTTAAAAATTATTAAAATATATTCTTATATTTTAAAAAGATAAGACACAAGAAAATAAAATTTTAAAATTAATCTTATAAATGACTATTCACCATTATTATTATTACACCTAATTTAAATTTTCGCAATAAAATAAAATTTGAAGAGGTCTAATAGTACGTAATTTTATCTTTACAAGATAAAAAAACTATTTCCGATAAACTTATATACACATGTGATAATAAAAAAGTGATACAGATTGGTACTCTTACAATATAAATGACTACTATATACTTATAATCAGGGGCGGATGCATATTGGGGGCAAGTGGGGGTACTTGCTCTCACTGCCCCCAATTTTTTCAAAAATATATATATATAAATATTATTATTTTAAATTTTTTATTTAATAAAATAAAATTTGCCCCTATTTAAAAAAATTATCTCTATTAAAATTTTACCCCATTAAAAATAAAATTCTATCTTCACTCCAAAAATTTCTGAATCCGCCCGCCTTATAATTTAATAATTCTCTTTACATATAAATGTTATCTTAAAGATTTAATTGAACGCTTTCGAGTTTCGAGTATTTAACTAACAAACAAACGCGCGAACCGAGGACAGGTTCTATCGTGTTCTCTTCTCTGCTGTTCAAGACATAAAATAAATCTAAGAAAACGGAAGCTTTAGTCTTTCTGTACTCTTCTCTCTGATTTTCCCTCTTCGTCTCGCAACCGCAAAGCAACTTCTTGTTCTTGTGTAGTCTACGTCACACTCAAGGACCTTCTGTTCCTCTCAACGGAAACCACTCGGTTCTTTCTTCTCCAGATCTTTGGGTACGGTGAAATTACTGCTGTTTCAAAGATTTGTCACTTTATCTTCCAAACACTCCCACACACGCTTCACTTGTTGAGTTTCTCTCTTTTCCTGGAGAGGGCGGTTTCGTTTCTGTCTATAATTCAACTTCAACTATAGAGCATGGACACGTATCTTTCAATTTCTGGCGGTCTCCTTAAAAGGATATATTTTTATGTTTAATGTTTTAACAATTTCATATTTTTTAGCTTAAAGTTTTGTAAGTAATTTAGCCTTGTTTGCTTTCATGTTCCCATAAAGATTCTAAATTTATCAGTGGGTTTCACTTGTTTCGTCCTT
>JANZLX010000005.1:1557941-1581676 GCA_025531955.1 Erythroxylum orinocense | reverse complement strand
GGAATTGCCTTAAAATTCAGGACATAACATGGAGAGGCTATTATCAGCAGTTGCAACGATGGAAGATCACGTTGGAGGAGAGTCTTTGTGGGGAACCATCAAGATTGCAGTTTTACCTATCGCTAAAGTCTTTACTATGTGCCTTTTGGGATTCCTAATGGCTTCCAAATACGTTAACATCTTGCCTGCCAATGGAAGGAAACTCTTAAATGGGGTAACTTTTTTGTCTCTCTTAGTCAAATCATTTATTAACGTCCAGTTTTTCTGTTCAATTGTTATTCCACAAGCGGAAATGACACTATCATTCGTTTAACATATCTTGCAGTTGGTCTTTTCACTCTTGCTTCCTTGTTTGATCTTCTCTCAACTTGGGCAAGCTGTCACTTTAAAAAAAATGTTGGAATGGTAGCTAATTATTTGGCACCTCTCCTTCTTCTCTATATTTTCCTTCTCTAAGGCAATTTTTTAGCATAACACCTTGTGAAATTGCAGGTGGTTTATTCCCGTGAATGTTGTGTTGGCGACCATATCTGGTTCAACAATAGGCTTTATTGTCGCATCTGTTGTTCGGCCTCCATATCCATTCTTCAAGTTCACAATCATACAAATTGGAATTGGTGAGCCATTATTTGAGAAATTTTAACTTTTAATACTCGCTCATTTTATGTTCCTACTATGATTCCGTGCAAGACATTTCCATGTCATGGACCATTACTATGTGGAACATGAAAGTTGAGAGTAACTATTGGAAGTATTTTGGCTTCTGCATGCCTCTTTGGCTCTTCATTTCATATCACGTACTGAATTTAGTGGTTATGATTATACCAATAATGACTGCAGGGAACATTGGGAATGTGCCACTTGTCCTGATTGCAGCTTTATGTAGCGATTCATCCAATCCTTTTGGTGAATCATGTAGCACAGAAGGCACTGCCTACATTTCATTCGGCCAGTGGGTAGGTCTTGAAATCTCTTGTGTGGTTTTTATGAATTCTACGTTACCACTGAGGGTATAATCTATTTCATCAAATTGAGAGGCGTAGATGCAGTCTTCCACATTAGATGATACATAAATGAGCTTTCCTTTGAAATATATTCAGTTTTGTTTCTGATTTTGTTTGAATGACGGACTTGCACATTCTTCCAAGTGTTGTGCCTCTATTTTCAACATTGAGACCTAGTACCAAATAAAGTATGAAATTCAAAATTGATAATGCTGTAATTAATTTCCCTTCCATTCTTACGGTGTAGCAAGTCTAATGAAAATATTTCTGGAAAATTTTAATACACAAACAAGTTGTCAAACATTTTGGGCAATTCCCAGTGAAAATATGTCCCATTTGAGGTTAAAAGGTATACTCTTTAACTAAAACATGGTATCGACCTCAGTTTGGTCAATAATTTCACTGGAAACTTTTGTCCTTATATTGATGCTTCAAGTCTAATGATCATGTACATCTTATGCAGAAAGAATGCAGCTTCTTAATCACTAGCTCAAATCTTATAGTTCTCACACCTCCTCTAGTTTTTGGATTATGTTTACCATGCTTAATACATGACACTGAAAGATGAATCTGAACATATGCATTCCAGGTTGGTGCAATCATCCTTTATACTTACGTATTTAATATGTTGGCACCTCCACCAGAAGGTACCTTTGACATTGAGGATGGGCATATTCCCATCAAAGACCCTCCTAAAGATGCTGTGTCTGAACAAGTCCCATTACTTGATGACAATGAGGAACAAACAGATTCAAATTCATCATCAAAAGGAAAGGTGAGACGCACTTATACATGTACATGTAACAGTTTTGTTCTTTATAGTCTATTGTAGTATGTTTTTGATTACTCCCATTTTGGAAAGGGGATATTTTCTGTTGGTATTCAAGTTAATGTCATGTAGAAGATCTTTGTTTCACGTCAGCATATCTAGTATCACTTTCCATGTATATGAGACAAGAATGTGATAACTACTCTATTGGTGCAAGCTTCTATTCATATGGCACAAATGAGGTTTATAGGTTTAAATTATGGTTTGTTAGAGAGATCAATATTTTTGGTTTCTTCTTGATCAGAAGTTGCAACAATCTCTACCAAAAAAGAGAAGGTCTCGATCTTATGATATTGCTTATTCTTCTTCTTGCTTCTTATTTCCTGTGTTTCAGATTAAAAGATTTCTGATTTTTCTCTATGAGAAATTGAAGCTGAAGCAAATCCTGCAGCCCCCTATCATAGCTTCGGTGAGTTTCACAGTTTTCTTCAATCTTCTTTATTCTTTTATCTAGTTGTAGCCTCTTTTAGAGTGTTCATTGCCATCTTAGCCCTGATAAACTCTTAAGGGTTGCTGTGAAAGGTTAATAGGATACTGAGCTGATGATACTAAGTGGGAGACATCTTTCTGCAATTGCTACCATGCATATAAGAGTCTCAGTGACACTTAATTTATTACACTTTGACTGCAAGGTTGAATCATATATTTAGCTACTGGCTTAATTGTGAATAAAAACTTAGCTGGATCCTGATTGGGTTTAATTTTCTTATACTTTAACTCAGACTTCGAATAGCCAAAAATGTCCAGTTTTTGGTAACTTGATGAGAAGTTTCACCAATCTTTATCTGACTTAGAACAGAAGTTAAAGTGCTTAGATTGAAGATAAGGTTGGCTGATTCTTGCATTTTTCTAAAAGAATATTAATTAGCTTACATCTTCCAGATAGTTGGGACTCTGACAGAGTTGTGCAGGTACCTCATTAGGCATGTTCATTTTCGGTGCATTTTCTTCCAGGGAAATCATGCCAATGTTTGCTCTAGGTCTTCAGATGTGTTTAAAGCAATAATTAGGATGAATTAGTAGAAATTCAATTGTTAATTGTTGTGCACATCTTTCCTAATGTGTTTGAGAAAACAATAGAGATGGATTAACAACAATACTTATGTTGATTGCTCTGCACATGATTCGTACAGATCCTAGCAATGGTCCTTGGTGCAATACTGTTTTTTAAACGATTGATCTTTACATCTGATGCTCCACTTTTCTTTTTCACTGACAGCTGCATAATTCTTGGGTATGCTCAACTCAACCTTTTATGAAAGTTATAAGTATTGATTTATTGTTTGTCCTTGATAATATGGATTGATAGTTGTTATTCTTGGAGTATAATAGAACATACTAAATTATTTTCTACGGTTGTTAGTCTGGAACTGTTTAAGACGTGGTGTTCAAAGATAATTAATGAAGATCATTCTTGGTATTATGCCAAATTAAGTTTATTTACATGGAATTAATCTAATTGAGTATAAGACAAAACAATGAATAGTGCAGGCTTCACTTGTTTTTAGCAATGCTGGTAGCCAAGTTTTGCTTGGGTGAGTATCCTGGTTGTCAACAATGCACATGATAGTCATTTGACAAACTGTTGCAACAAGTAGGGCTCTTGCATGAAGGAGAAAGATTGCTGGATTTGGAAGGTCTTTACTAGTTTAAGTTAACAACCTCTGTAGCATTAGATGTGAGACCTTGCAAATTCCAAGTCTTGGTTTCCATAAGTCGAAATTCCATGTTAAACTGACGTACTAGTGACATTGTTTGTGGTCAAATCTAGCTGACAAGTGCTCCATATATACTGTCAGTGAACTTATTATTACTCCCACATATGTCCAGGATTTTAGTTCACTAAATAAACAGCTATTACAACCTGTTATTCTGCCTTGGTGTGTGACAGGAGTTCAGTTTGGTAGATACATTTTTTGACACACCATAATAGTGCGTATTGTGTGGATGATTTTAAGTCAGTTCTAGCATTTGGATAATTAGTTAATGATGAATTTGGTTATCAGGGAGGCCATGATTCCATGCATCTTGTTGGCATTGGGAGGCAACCTTGTTGATGGTATGCTTGCTGCGTCTTGTTAACTTGAGGCTCCAATCTCATTCACGATTCTTAACATGTTACTGGATCTTATTGAATTTCACTTGCAGGCCCAGGAAGTTCTAAACTTGGTCTACGGACAACTGCTGCTATCATTATTGGTCGATTAGTTTTGGTGCCTCCTGCTGGACTTGGTATTGTAATGTTAGCTGATAAGCTTGGCTTCCTCCCAGCTGATAATAAGATGTTTCGGTTTGTCCTACTACTTCAGCACACAATGCCTACATCTGTCCTTGCAGGTAAAATACTTCCCCATGTTATAGGCACATTCTCAACGCATTTCAAATGGCATAACAAACATAAGAAGCAATTAGATATTTTGTTCATGACAAATGCTTATCAGTTGGGATGACTTCAATCCTGGTTTTGGAAACTTGACGGAGATTTCAAAGCAATCAGTTTTGTAGTATACATAATCTGAGGGGTTCAAATCGTTGAATTGTACTATTAGACTCTGAGTGAACATTTTAAACCCCCGATACTGTACAAATCTCAGAAGCAATACGGAATGAGCAGCGTAGGTCTAGCATTTTCATTTTCATTGATGAACCATAAATTCTACTTTTCATGTATTCTAAACCTATGACCTTTATGCTACATACAAGGATCGTCGATTAAAGCAATATTTTTTAAACTTAGGTGCTGTTGCTAATCTCCGAGGATGTGGAAGAGAGGCTGCTGCTGTCCTGTTCTGGGTTCATATTTTTGCGATCATTTCAATGGCCGGATGGATCGTGCTCTATCTCAACATACTATTCTAGAAGCTCCGCAAGCCACTACTGATATGAACTGCCCCATGCATTGCAATTTAATTTCCCTGTTAATCCTTGTCAATAGCTAAATACATTAGTATTAGTGGAGGCTTGTCATTGTTCCTCATAAGAGAGATGCTCTGAACTGCAAATGTTGAAAAATTAAGATACTCAAGCTAGTGCTTAGAGCTCCGGAAAATGCTTCAAAATTTTTAATAATGATATCGAGCATGTTTCTCCACACTTCTCGAGAAAGAAGTTATTCCTTTTCAAATCAATGTCCATCCAAGGTTATTCTGATCACTGTCAGTTGTATCCCGACAAGTGATGAAGAGCATCCCTTCAGTTTGCAGTGCACAGAACAGAACAGATCAAGGTAGCTTCTTTGGTCTCATATAAAATGTTATTTCTATGCTAGGGAAGATGTTCCTGAGATCATCTAAACTCTGCAATTTAGATGTTTCCATATATGGACTGTCTGTAGATTAGTTAATTAATTGGTTTAACGGTATTAACGGTAATACTTGTGCACGAGTAAGCACTTCAACATCCTGCGCATGTCGCCATGTTTGAACGACATCTTTAGGACAGGAGGAAGAAGTAGAAGACTCATTTAACCTAATCCTGTGCACCTTCCAATGTTAATATGCATGTTATTCGACTTCAACATCACGATGATTGTTACGATTGTTACATGTACTCAACGATTTGTTTAACCCGACAAGGGTTCGGGTATGTTAACTACGAAGTTATAGACAGTTGGGATTATGCCAAAAGGGTTAGTTGTTGAAGAAGAAAAAAGACACGATGTGAGTGATGAGAGATATATCCATAGTTAGTCCATTGGCAACATGCACAAGCAACACGGTTTGAGGTCAGATTAGATGGAGTGATCTAAGCCGTCCATATCTAACATCAGTGAGTAGAAATGTGATCCTGTGGTCACCGTGTCTTGATGCTGGTGCAATAGGTGTCACCCTATCGTTGCTTCTTGCTGTATTCAAGAATGGAAAAGGAGGTTTCTTTGGACAACAAAAAGACGAAAAGTTCGTTATTTCAACAGACAGACGATCGCGGCTGGGCTGGCTGTGATATTGTCGGAGGGGCCAGTGCTGGCGCTGGTTAAAGGTGGCGTTAGTGACGGTTGCTGTGATCTTTGAAGAGAAAGACGAATAGAAGAAAGAGATGGCGTATAGGAGAAAAGGTGGGATGATGAGGGCGTCCACTTTCAAAGAAGAGATTCATTACAAAACAGACGATGAGAGGAATCCTATTAACACTAATGTTCGGAATAAAAGCTTAACATCGTCGCATACATTTACACCATCATCCTCATCTTCTCTAGCTGCTCAGGCCATCAGAGCCTCTGCCATCCACCGTGATTCTTCTCTTTCCAGTTCCCACGCCGGAGATTCCTCTCCTCGCAGATCTAAGGTTTTTTTTTTTTCCTAATAAATCCCCTACTTTTGATTATTACCACTTGCATTCCTCTTTTCGATTGCTTTGAGTTGCATTTCTCAAAAAAAAAAAAAAAAAGATCAAAACTTTGCGCTTGGGCATCTCCCAAACCTTTAAAGATCTCGTCCCACGTGTATCCTTTGTTTTTTTTTTCTGATTCGATGATCATGGTGGTTTATCATTTCCAAGTATCTAATCTACCTTTGTCATTCTCGTCTGTTTATTTTTTAGTTATCTGATATGGAGTAAGACAAGAATTTAATGTTAGAAGAATACCTTACTAGTTTAATACTACCCCTTTCATTGGTTTTTTTTTTTTCACTGGTATATTGTTTCTCTTTGTTTACTGAACTTCCACTGAGATATTCGGAGGGGACAAAGTTGTGTTATTACTTTTACACCATTTTGATTCTGAGCAGTGCGCTTTGCTTTTACTTGTTAGTTTTGGAAGCCTTAACTTCTCCTCTTGTTTCCTTCTCCGGATGCATTGCCTGAACATGTAGGTGTTTGATGCATATGAAGATGAATCAATAAATGATTCTAAAGGATTTTGGGGGATACTTGCTCGGAAGGCCAAAGCAATTCTTGAAGATGACAACATATCTTTACAATTTGAAACTCCTGCAAGATCAAGGTTTCACATGTCCAGCATCTCTACAGATAGCGAGGTGATTATTACCTTTGAAAAACTGACCGGTAAAATGCAAAATAAAAACGATATCAATGAAATAAAACTGAGACCAGAGTGAAACTGGATTGTTGAATCTTATTGTGTTCTCTAATCTGTATTCCCTGTTACACATCCAGCAACTACATCCAATTCCTGATGGATTCAAAAAAATGGAAAGTCCAACCTTTCGGAAAGGCTTAGATAAAATATCATCATCACTAAATCAGATTGGTGATAGCTTTGAGAAGGCTTTTGAGGTGAGAATTTTAAGATTTTTTTCCCCGAGGAACACAATCAGACTCCTCATGTTGTTTTACTTTGTCAATTTCTATCCTACAGTATGCATTTATAGTTAGCTCATCAGATTCAGTGTGACTTTTATAAATTTATGTTGTTTTCTGTGTTAATTGTTTTCTTCCCTCTTTCAGCTGCCATTCTACATTTGTTAATTCATCGTAGTGATTCAAAATTTCTTATACTTTGCGGAAGTGAACCCTTCTTACATTTGTTCCTACATTGTTGTGGGAATTTAGTTGCATAGAGATAGCTCAATTAACAAGGGAACTAGAATGAAAGTAACAATGGTCAAAGTATGCTTCTTCCTTTCTTTATTTGATGGGAAAAATCCTTTCAATTGTGAATATATGTTTCTGGACAACTCCATTGTTACCCAAAAAAACGAAATGACAGAATGGTTTGAAGACTGAACAAATGAAGTGAAACTATGGGCAAACAAGTATGCCTGCAGATGCATCTTTGGTGTTTTTTGCATATTATGCCATTTTATCTACCTTTAATTGTGGAAGTAAAATCTTATTGCTCTAAAATGACTTGTTCTTGCAGGAAGGTCGCAATCTTGTTGAAAATAAGACCTCGGACATCATTCAAGAAACTCGCAAGTTACAAATTAGGCGAAAAGAAAGTGTTCCTGTTGGACAGAATGAAGGTCTTGGTCAGCCTATACGGCAACATTATCATCAAATGAACCACGAAACTCAATTGAAGGCATCTCGCGACGTAAGGTGGCAACTATGTAATCGTGGGTCATGGGTTTTTGTGACAAAATTTGTGATCGTTTGGTAAATTCACTGCATAAGAGAGTTTACATGCAAGCATTAAAATGGAAAAAGGTTTGAGTATTGTAGACAAATGGATGTAATAATATTACTATGTGAAGAGAGAGGGGCTTTGTGGAGACAGACAGCGTAGTATGATTGTCTTTCATGTCTATACTATTTCAGTAACTTGGATTTTGATAGCCTAAGAACAGTTATAAAGAATCAGGGGACGCGGATAAGAGTGTAGTACTTCCAGGAGGATGACTTGACAGGATTAGACAATGTTTTGTTACATCGGTATTGTATTATATAAGTACTGATGAAATGCATGATCAGCCTATGTTTTTGGTAACAGGTTGCAATGGCAACTGCTGCTAAAGCAAAACTTCTTCTTCGTGAACTAAAAACAGTTAAAGCAGATCTGGCCTTTGCAAAGCAGAGATGTTCGCAGTTAGAAGAAGAGAATAAAGTCCTGCGGGAGAGTCGTGAGAAGGGGGACAATCCGGCTGATGATGATCTGGTATTGGAACTTTATAATGTTCATGTCCTGACATGCATGTGTTAGGTATCATGTCATCTTTTAGAGTAACTATAGATAGCTTTGTAAACTTTGAAACTCAGATTCGGCTGCAACTGGAGACACTCTTGGCAGAGAAGGCTCGGTTGGCCCATGAAAGTTCAATGTACGCACGGGAGAATAGGTTTCTAAGAGAGATTGTGGAGTACCACCAACTGACAATGCAGGACGTAGTTTATTTGGATGAAGGCAGTGAGGAAGTTACAGAAGTTTATCCCACAACCAGAATGCTTAGTATTTCTCCACCATCACCAATGTCTCCAACCTCACCTTCCGAGCTTACTACATCTTTGAGCTCAAGAGTAGTGGCAGACCAAACATTTCCTCTTCCGTATCCACCAGAAGAATTGCCCATTGATTCAACAAGTGATGCACGGCTTAGTACAGGCACCCCAGAAACCAAAGAACAAGACACAAAGCTTATTCATGTGGTCAAGAAAAAAGATGAAGCAGCAAGTACCTAAGGATTGAATTAACTACTCTCATCCCATGCTTCTCTAGACTCAAAACGGTTCTTGATTCTTCCATTCTTTTGCTATTTGTTATATGATGATGAGTGTTGAGTAGGGAACTTGTGTCTTCTCGTTAAGCATTTATCACAGTTTTGCGGATGTAATTATGCATGCAGGCTCGTATTTTTGAATAAATAAATCCTTAATTTTCCTTTCTCAGCAGTTGCAGACTTGTTTGTTGCGACAAATTACCCAAATGAGATAGGTAACACACACTGCCATCCCCATCCCCATCCCCATCCCTACAGAAGATGCTCGTCAAACAAGGAACCCAGTCCAAGACAAGATGTTCGAATCCAATTTCTTCCAATACACTCTGCCATTATGGGTAAAATCATAAGATAAGAACAAAATTTTGTACATTGTAAAGTCGAACTTTCATTTATGGGTAATGGACAGTGGCATACATGTTGATCTTAAAGGAACTCTGTGTCTTGAATTTCATTAGTTAAAATTTGAACCTCTTTGACATTACAACTGAACGAACAGCCATTTGAGCATCTACTCGCTTCATCCGGTTTCCCAAATTATAACTCCTGAACCAGGCAGGGTAAATAACTGTGAAATTACCCTACTGAATGATCGAAGGGCAAGGCACTTCTGGATACACATTTGGAACTTTAAGGAAGAGAACCTCCCCGGCTTTTACAATCACTTCAGAATATCTGAAAGAACAAACTTGTCGAACCATCACCGAATGACCTGAGGTCTGCAGGTTTGACCAAAGCCCTGCACAAGGGGCATGTCCTTTCCCTCTCAAACCTGCAAGTAGACAAAACCATAAGGACATAAGTATGAACAGATAACAGATGCATAGAGCAAAAGCAAGAACTGGAAAGTAACAAAGTATGCACTGCACATAACTAACCATTCAGATACACAATCTTCACAGAAGATGTGTTTGCAACGAAGTAAAATCGGAACATGCATCTTCTCCTGACATATAGCACAAAGATCTCCCGCTGCATTGACCTGCATTAAATCAAGGTCGTTTAACATTCTGGGGCAGATTTGCTTGCTTTTGAACAAATAAGTAACAGAAAGAGAGAGCTAAAACCAAATTCTAAGTCGTAGCAAAACAGAACTTTCGTGCATGATGACATCATTGTAAACCTAAGCTAATCCATACTTCTTAGTGCCTGAAATTCGGAAGTCCACTATGAGCATAGGGCCAACAAATCACCGCACTAGGATCACTATCCCATAATCTCCTGTTGTAAAACAAAAAACAAGCAAGACATCTCCAAGTTTTTCATTAAATGGAGGTTGAGTATCCATTCACTTGCCGTGATTTTGAATATAGATGTCTGTCATGAATGAATCTAGAGCCAAGGAAGACAAAGAATCTAAGGCTTCAGGGTAGATAGCCATTTTCTCTCACTTAAGAGGTAGATAGCCATTTTCTCTCACTTAAGAGTTCCCACCACCTTATGGAGTTTTACGGTGATGGGGTCAAGCTCTTGACATTCAAAAAAAAATTTGCTTCCTCCTAGAAAACAATCTTAATTCATTTAGATCTCTAGAATATGATTATGGTTGGACGATTCGTCAAACATTTTGGATACGCAAACAAGTTCAGGCACCAAATATTATTCTCCCAGATTTTTTTTCCCCTTCAAAGGAGGAAGTTTTATGTAATAATAACTAACAGCAGTTTTAGATAAACCTGGAATTACTGAGAAAAGGAAAAGAACACAATTGGCAACATTTTCACAAATATGCCCATTGGTATCCTAAAAATGAAATAGTCTAAGTCCTTTGTGCAAGCTGAGAACTAGGGAGAATGCTGATCAAGAATACCTGCTCCGATGTTGCATGAGCCCCATAATGAACTTCTTTACGGGATAAGGCCCTCAAAGCGGTAAAAAATGATTGGACCTGCAATTTTTTAAATAAAATAAGGGAATCAAGAAAATGAAAAAGATAAAACAAGCTAAGGGGAAACATGTGTCAGAAGAATTAGCTAATATACCCAGATTGCCAAAATCCTATCAGTGAAATATACAAAGATGAAAAGCATTGTACCTTTTCAACCACAGATGTAAGCTTGAAAGTTAAGTATAAGCCAGTCATTAAGGACGAAAAGAGGCTTCCATATTCTTTGTTAAGAAAGAACCGGTACCAAACCGGCGTAGGCAACAATGCACGATACAGCAGCATCAGATACTCAACCAATGTTAGCATTTGACCCTGAAGAACAATAGCTAATGACATTAGAAAAAAAAGGCTGAAAATGAATATATGGTTCACAAACTAAATTTCCAAGTTTTAATGGCATGGTTGGAAGCTGATTAAGGTGACATGGAAAAAGAGATGATCTTATCAGAACTATTTCAATCCAGCTGTTTCAACAAGTAATAGATAAAAATAAGACCATGGATGATTGGAACATCTTGTCTCACCTGTTTCCGATAATTTCTGCCCCTACTATTCTTGTAATACATTAAAAGAAAACATTTGATCACCATTGCTGCTTGCCGTACCAAAGTATCTGAAGAGTAGTGATGAAGCATTAAGGAAAAAAAAAAGCGTAGTGATGAACCATTAAGAAGAAAAAAAAGAGTTGTGATGAAGGCATTAAGAAAAAAAAGTTAAATAGAGTTCCAAATACTTTTTTCATCCAAATGGAAAATATCACTAGGAACTCGGATTCTAGGAAAAGATAATTAAAAGAGAAAACATCAGGAAAAGAAAATTTCAAGGATTGGACTTTGCACATGTCTGTTCATCTTTTCAGAGCTCAAAATAATCAAACGAAGCCTAGACATCCACGGTAATTTTCACTTCAATGATCACTACCCACTGAAAAGATAAAATATATTATCGAGGAATCTCATCTTTAACAGAATCATATTCAATTGCATGATTTGCAGAACAACCTCTTTTCTTGACAGCCATGTCCGTACATTATATCCTAAGAGATAAAATCAAGAGATATAAGCATACCATTCACCATAATGATGAAAATAGCGTGCCAAAAAGGTGGAATGGACTTCGGAGGAAGCATGATTAATGGGTACAAAAGGTCATCGTTCTGATACCACCAGTAAACACCAACCACATGAAACATAAATGCAACAGAGATGCCAACCAGCACAGAAATTTTCCTCTCTCCCTGCAGAAACCATTATTTGAAAATCTAAATTCAGCCACTTTTCCCACAAAGAGATTTTTATTTAAAAAAACACTATGCAGCACATATTTTAAATAGTTGATATTATGAGTTACAAAAATATATGTACCTTAAGAGCAGTTTGCTTACGCAGGATATCATTTGATTTAAACATGACAACAGCAATCCAAATTGTAACAAAGAAACCTGCACTTACAGCAAGATAATGTCACAAATTTTAAAGTAGACAAATTAAAAAGAGGCAAGAGGATGCTCAAATTGCTAATTTCAATATTATAAAGGAAATATTACCACTACTTGCAACCCTTTGAAAAAATAAAATTCATAGAGCTCTTAGTGTATTAAAGATCACATCTAGAAGAAACAAGGAAAATTGAGATTCCTTGCACATAAATCAAACTATAGGAAGGGAGGAACTTAGTAATAACAACCTGTAATAAATTGCTAATATTGGTAATACAATACTAAACACCACACTAGACTAGATATACCTCCTATGCTAAGAGATGGAATTTCAAGAAGAGACAGAAAGCAAGGAGGGAAGCTCGAAATTATTGATATTCTGTAATATCTAACTCCTTTCTCACCAAATACTAATTCTTTCGCTAAGCATTTCAACCAGTAAATGCAAGTGAAATATAACTTAAATAATCTGAAAAGATTAAAAGGATAGGCTGTCTTAGACTATTAGTTTGACAAATTCACCCCCAACAAACAATCTCTCTACTGCTTGGCAGAATAAAAGAAAATGAATCTCTCGCACTTAACTCTACTTCAACAATCTGATATTGTTCAAACTTTATCTCCATGGATTTGTACCTAAATCAACTCCCTAACTAAACAATTCATACCAAATCAAACTGGTAAAGTGACCATGGTGAATTGGACTTGACTGATACCAGGGATTAAAATCCCAACGAATGCACGTTCTGACAAAGTGACTGCATATGAATGCATAAGAGTAAAACAGTGTGAGTGAAAATGAAACAAGGTAAGTACTCCTTAGGACCTTAACACTGAACATAGAAGTACGAGATATTAAGTCATTAACAGAGCTGGTCACATGTCTTCTTATCCATCTATAGATTCAAATATTAATTGACATGATAAGTATAACTTACAAGTCTCTAACCATAATTAAAGAGAATAAAAGACAATAAAACTGGGAAAAAAGGAATACTATCAGCAAGCAACATGAAGCAAAACATCCATTTTGATAACAATTCTGCCTATGTTTCGCATTGCAACATAAAAAGGTCCTTTGGAGTCACAGCCCACAACAGTAAAGAACAAAATGAAACAGATTAATCTTTTCATTAGGATACATTCATGTAGAATAAATCTACGCATAGAGAAAACAAACAGTACCTTGCAAATGTTGGCGAATGAAGACAACTAAAAGAAGCAAGGAAAATGGGAGAACTTGCTCAATCCATCGGGCGGCCTGTTGAATGTCATATCTCTGGTAAGAAGAATCTCTCGCATTAGAGCCAGTTCCATGAGCATTAGAGCTTGAAGGCTGCTGAGAAGTGGCAGTATCATCAGAGCTGCTGCTGCTGCTGCGTAGACTTGTAGGATCATCTCGGATATCTGATGGCAAAGGCGGTTGGGAAGCTGACACCTCCATCTGAGAACCAACAACCATACCGCCAGCAGAGGGGTCTCGATCGTGATCATGATCCCCAGCGCCAATAATCCTGATGGCAACCTCTCCATTGGTGGTAGTGGCGGCAGCGGAGGGAGAATCATCATTCCGATGAATGTTGCGAAGAACAGGAGGGACAGGGCCACCGCCACCGCTACCACCGGCGTTGATTATAGAGTCCATTTCTTGATGAGGTGCCCTATTGTTACTATTACTGGGCCTTAAGAGACCCGAATACTCTAACAACGCAGAAATGGGTGCCTGTATTATATTGGAAGGTGACAGTAATCCGTATCTCCGTGAATTTCCACTACTCGAAGACCCTCTGTAAGGATCCGAATTACTCCCAGATGAATCCATCATCTGCGTAGATGCCCTAACCCTAAATCATGATCATCACAATCGTATAAAATTGGTCAGAAGCAAAATCCCTAAACCGAGCAAAACATAGATAGAGGCACAGTCAAAATTAAAAAATAAAAGAAAAAGAAGAAGGAAACAAAAACAACCTTCGGAAGCGAACCTCCGTTGAGGACCAATAAGAGAATATAGCAAATCCAAAACCAAACGCGAACCCAAACCCAAACCCTAAACCCCCAAAAGGAACGAATCTTGAGGGAGGAACAGGACCCCAACTAATATGATATGATAATATAAGCAGCCACGATTCAACGATGCCTTAGATCACGGGTATATATATACATATACATGTATACACATACATAGTATAAATATACGATTACGGAAGATGATACATGTGTATGTATGTATGTATGTAGAGGAAAAAGATCGGAATCTTTGAGAAATCTTGCGTTCCCTTCCTCTACCTAAAGAAGAGAAGAGAAGAAAAGGATGTGGAAGGAAAAGGATTCAGTTCGTTTCGTCTCTAAAAGGTAAAGAGTGTTGGACTCAAGCACTCCTCTCAGTCCCAGCTGAGCTGCCTCTAAATCTATAAATCTTCCATCTTTAATGCAAAGGTAAACAAAACACGCGAAATGGGAAAAAGTAATGGGTGGCGTTGGCGGAGGAGCAGGAGGAGCAGGAGAAGACAAAGAAACTTCCTTTCCCAAAGGTAATGGGTGGCGTTCGGGACTTTGGTCTTAAAGGTCATGAGAGTTCACATTTAATATGACCAGGCCCATCAGGTCCGGTCCAAGTTGACCCAGTAACGGGCTGAGATAAATTCTTTTTAAATTCTGAAGGCCGTTCTGTTCAAGCTCAAATTTGATTGAATTTGGAAAGTTTAAAGTTTGATAAATTCTAAACTAAATCTGATTAAATATATACCTTTTTAATTAAAAAAATCTCAAATGTTGCTCAATTTTCTAATTATAATCTAAATTTTAAAAAGCAGAAATAAAATATTTAAATTTTTATTTTTTAATTTTAACCTGAATTATAAAAGTATACGTTTTAAAAAGAAATTGTTGAATATTAATCTCATCGATCTCGTAAGTATCATACCAAATTTCATCAATCGAATCATTTTTTGAGAAATACGAAACATCTAAGTCATACAAGTAAAGAGATTTATTCATTGATTAAAAAAAAACGCAAACGGTGATTGAATTGATGATAAAATAGAATCTTAGTCGTGAACAAGGATTCGATTGATGATAAAGAAAGAGAATTCTTGGTTCAGTTCTCCACCTTAACGACAAAAAAAATGATTAATCCAATTTTATTGAATCTGACTCATGGTGATCAATTATCAAAGAATGATTCTAGTTATCAAATGATTGAAGAGCCGAGAGCAATTTACTTACGATACTTAGTTGACGTTCATAAAAAGTATCTAATGACTTATGAGTTTAATACACTCTGTTTGGCAGAAAGACAGATATTCCTTGCTCGTTATCAAATAATCACTTATTCACAAACCTTGTGTGAGGTAAATAGTTTTCATTTTCCATGATGGTCATGTTTAAGCTTAATAAAGTATTCCTTTATCTTTTCATTTCAACTCATTTAGATTTAATCCACTTTTTTTTTTCCTCGACTAGGTGGGATAGCCGAGTCATTCACCTTTAGGATACTAATCAAGTCAAAACCGATAAAGACATAAATATATTTAAAAGCAAGGAGAGGGATTTAAACCCTCAATAATTCCTTACGAACTATGCCGCTTTTCAAGACCGGAGTTATCAACCACTCGGCTATTTCTCTGAAAGATAATTTCTTTTTTACTTTTTTTTTTAATTCCGCCGAATAAAGCATGGCTGTAAAAGTAGATATCATCACTGTACTAGAGAAAGACATTAGGTGTGAGTTCATATGTCTATCTATTTCGGTGTGAGTCTATACGTCTATCTATTTGTATATATAGAATTTGTTTATATAAATTGTATATACAAATAGATACAGGCTCTAGTATGACCTTTTGTGAAATGAAAAACCTCTCTCAATCTCATGTTTGAATAAAGCGAAAAAAAGGTAGTAATAAGTCATATAGAATCAACGGATTCATAGTACAATCCCTCCTATGATGCCTTTTTTATACAATTTTTTGCCTTATAAGGGGATCAAATGATGTAATTCTTTTGTTGGTAGCTTGAAAGATTATAAACATGACTATTACTTTTCAATTGGTTGTTTTTTCATTAATTTTAAAATTTTTCAATTCTAATCCGACATTAGTGTCTACATTAAGTTATTAATGAAATGACGTCGTTTTTAAAAATAGAATCTCTAAATCAATTTACACAACTTTAGCCCTTTAATATTTGTTTGTTCTCTCGATACTCTTAGTTCTTTATTTTTTGTTTGTTCTTTTGAAGCCACAAACTACTCTCATATTGTAGTATACTATATCAGTAAACTCATGATTTTCAATTTGTTTTTTTGACACCCTCAATGTAAGAGTATTGGGGCTGTGTAATGTAGAAATCGAATGGAAGGGCGTTGAGAGAATAAACTAAAAATTAAAACGTAAAATTATTAAAATTGTGTAATCTGATTTAGGTCATTTTAAAATAATGACGTCATTTTAATTATGTGATTAAACTGACGTTTCTGAAACACGTAGCAAAGTCACTCAACAAATTTAATAAAAATAGTAATGTCAGGTTATAAATTTAAAAAATTGAAATTTTGAATATTTTATTATTACTTTTTAAAATTTGTATTATAATTAAAAAATAAAATAAAAATTTAAGCATTTTGTTGTTACTTTTTAAAGTTCATACTATAATTAAAAAATTCATGACACCCATGATCTGCAACATAGATATTGATTGTGAGAAGCTTCTTGCTTGTAGAATGGGCTTAGATTGTGTGAGGGCCCTTCAGTTTTGACACGGAGGTAAGTTGTAATCTCTCAATGAGAAATCTTACGAATTATGCCTCAAAATCATTCAAATCCTTTATGAATTCAAGATTAGTCACGTCAAGATATACTGTGTTCGTATGGTCGGAAAAGGCTCGGTGTGAAATTTGATTACTTTTTCAATGAGAATCGGGATTGTATAATCTAGAAATTGTAAGGTAAAGGTTTTGAAAAAATAAATTAAAAATTAAAATTGAAGCGTAAAATCGCTAGAATTGTGTAGTCTAATTAAAGTTATTTTAAAATAACGACGTCATTTTAATTATGTGATTAAAAGATGTTTTTGAAACACGTAACAAAATCACATCAACAAATTTAATAGAAATATTACGTTGGGTTATAATTTTAAAAAATAAAAAATATAAACATTTTATTGTCACTTTTTAAAATTTAAACTAGAATTGAAATAATTAAAAATTTAAATATTTTATTGTCACTTTTTAAAGTTCAGACGATAATTAAAAAATTGAACAAAATTTAAAGATTTTTAATTAATCATTTAAAAAATTAAAAATTATGCCATTTTACTTTAAAATTTAAATATCACGCTGAAAAATTTAAAATTGAGTAGAATTTTAAAATTTTAAAATTAAAAATCTCAAATTGAATTCATTAACTCGATTCTGAAATTATCACTTTGAAATTGAATCAAGTCCAATCTAATTAGTCCATATTGGGTAGTTTTTGCCATTTGGATACAGTAAGACGCTTTCCTTTCTTACATAACTTAGTCTCATGTCACGGGTGGACCATTACACTAGCAATCATTTATAAATTTTACATTGGAACAGCGCCAGATTTGGGTGAGCTGGGCAAATTGACCATTTGCTCTCTTTCTTCATCACATCAATTATACAATACTAAACGAGTGAAGGTTATAAAATAAAAATTTAGATATTTATTAGTTATCGGTTTGACCATGGTTAAATTTCGATTGAATCATTAATTTTTGAATCAATTGCTTCTCGATTAAATCATCGGTCTGATTTTTAAAACATTGGTTATTACACAAAATCCGAAAGACATAGAATGAAACCGACAATTTGTATTAGACTGACTATTAGTGTCGTGTTCCGCACAAGTCCTTAGCGTCGGTACAATATTACTCCCAACTCCAACCAAAAATCATCAAGAATAAATAATTATTTATATAATAAAAAAAAGCCAAATCAGTGAGTGGACATATTTTGTCCTTCTCTTGTCCCTAATTATTGTTTCTTAGATATCTAATTAATAATTAAGAGTTAAACCTTTTTGTATGTTCTAATTTTAAAACATGAATTTGAATTAAATTAACAATTTAAATTTAGTTTAATCAATTTTAATTATAATATAATTAGATTAAAAATTCAATAATTATTAAAAAAATTGATTAAATTCGTGTGTTTAATATTAATACTGTGTTATCTAAAATTCAGCGCATATGGTTGCCGCCTGCATGTTTCTATTCTAACTACCCGATTTTTATTTATAAAAATAAATAATTGTTTTCATTTTTTTTAATTTTATATAGTTAAAAGGGAGGAGGGAGTGAGTGATAGCTGTGAACTAGGTGGGGGGTTAGCTGGGGTTGGGATCGGAGAAGAAGAAGAAGAAGAAGAAGTAGAGCAGTGTGGTGTTGGCTAGCTCCGCCGTGTGATTCAGTTCAGTTCAGCTCCGAGGTCTTTCTTCTCTTCTAACCTAAATTATCATTATGCATTCTCTTTCGCTTTCCTGATTCCTCAACTTTCACTTTCGACCATACCTGTCTCTACTTCCTATTGTCAGTTCGCCACTGTTTTTACTCTTCTCTGCTTTTCTTTTTTCCTGTCCTTTCTTCTAGCTGGGTTTGGGAATTGGAAATTCGATCGCTTTCCCACAAATTTCACGTTTCCATCCTCAAAATGTGATCTTTTTTTCACTTTCTGCTTCTTACAAGCTCTCGTCGGTGTGGTTTGGGTGCGTAATAGGTGCGACATTGCAACTCCCCTTCCGTTCTTCAAAAACCCCCAAATCTTAACGACATTCTTGTGTTGTGTTGAGTTGGGTTTTCTCCTTGCATTGGTATACCAGAGACAGATATTTGGTTGGTGGTGGGTTTTGGAGGGTTTTCTTTTCCATCTTTGCCTCAATCTGCGTTCCAAATTCAGGTAATTAAATCAATTATCCGTCTGCATTGCCTCTCCCACCTTTCTTTCATAAATTTAATCTGCTGTTTTCTTAAATTATACAATTTGATCTTTTTTTCCATATAAATCTTCATTATTTGGGTTGTTTGTTCCAGTTTAATTAGCTTGGGGATTTCTGGTAAGTTTCCACGAGTTAGAGCTTCTTTTACAAGAAATTCCAAAAAGACAAAACAAGAAAAGAGAGAGATAAAGAAAGGGAAAGGGGTGGATTTCAACGGTTGGGGGACCTTCAAAGCAGCCTGCTTTATCCTCTCTAGTCTCTACTTAAGGACCGAATCTGTTTTCCACTTTTTCTACAGTTACCCGTTGTTCCAGCTCAATTCGTGTCTGTTACAACATATAGGGTGCTACCAGTACCATGTCTGAAACCCACTCCGTATCCCTAGTACTACATTCGGATCTCAGCTACTCTTCAGACAAAACGCTTCCTTTTTAAGCTTGTTGGTGTTTCTGCTGTTGGGTGGGGTTTTCTACAAGGAGAATCCACTGGCATTGTTTGTCCTGAGCTCAACAAGCACTTTTGATGGGCCCCTTTGTAATGCTTCTTCTTCTTCCTCTTATTCTCACATGGTTCCCGTGTCTCTTTGCTCGATCAGCTAATGACCTTGATGCTCTCCTCCAAGACTATGCTTACAGAGCTCTTGTTCGGCCCAAGACTGGCATTCCTTACGATGCAGGTGTTCCTTCCAATTTGAGTGGTATTCAAATTACGGCACTGAGGCTAAGAAATGGAAGCTTGAGAAAAAGAGGTGTTGTTCCTATGTACAAAGAGTTTCAGATCCCTCCTGGAGTTGTTGTTCAACCCTATGTAAAGAGGCTTGTTTTGGTCTATCAGAATTTGGGCAATTGGTCTGTCACATATTACCAACTGCCCAATCATACTTACTTGGCTCCTGTGCTTGGCCTTCTTGCTTACAGTGCTTCAAACTTAACCGCTACTCATTTACCAGAATTGAACATTACAGCATCTAGAGGTCCCATAAACATCAGATTTTCAGATGTGAAATCCGCTCCAGACGGGTCTGTTCCCAAGTGTGTGATGTTTGATTTACAAGGTTTAGTGAGTTTCAGTAATGCCACAGGCAATGTGTGTTCAACTTTTCAACAAGGACATTTCTCTATAGTTGTGGAGTCTGTTTCAGTTCCACCCCCACCTTCACCACTACCACCTACTCCACCATCTGCTCCAGGGAAAAAGAAGAACAAGTCCAAGGTGTGGATTATTGTCGGGTCTGTGTTGGGTGGATTGCTGTTGCTGGTGCTTTTGTCATTCTTAGTGATTTTGGCACAGAAGTTAAAGCAGAGGAAAAAAATGCAACAGATGGAGAGGGCTGCAGACGTAGGAGAGGCACTCCATATGGCATCAGTTGGGGAAACAAAAGCACCAGCAGCTACGGTAACACGGACTCAACCGACCCTTGAAACCGAATATGTGCCTTAATCTTAACGACTTGTACAAGCTAGCACTCTCCCAGAGTCATTCTTATTATTCAAGTTCAATTTGTGTATTCAGAATTCTTCTAATCACACCTGTTTTTTGGTGGTGGGTCTCTGTCAATTTGTCTTGTTTGGTCTTGGTAGGCTCGCTTGGATGTAGTGTGGGTAACATAGGATTCTTGTGTAAATCTGTTATGGCTCACAGATCTTCCACGCATTATGATTCATTGAAGTCTGCATTTAGCAAGTGAATTCTACATATGGCGAATTTAGTTTACGCAATGGCAAGGAATAAAACGCTTTGTGCTGCCTTCCCTCTCTTCATTGTTTTTTGTGGTTCTTTGAGATGCAAGCTCTTGATGAATTTGGGCAGTCTCTATTTATCTGTGCGAACAAGGACGAGATTAGTTGTATGAAGGTTCTAGCCAGCAACAACCTCATTTCTTCACTTTCATCTATTTCATTCTGCTAGTTGGCCTTTGGTCTTGATCTCAGGATCTTCATTTCGTGACAGCTTGACAAAGCAACCAAAAGAAAGAAGAATAAATGTAAGAGACTTGCTTTGGTTTTTAGGATGATTTCTTGAGAATTGAAAGTTTTGCTTTTTTGTCTTTATTGAAAACTCTGTAGGAATCTGTTTGCAAATCTAAAGAGTTGAGACTTTCTTCCCTTTCTCTCCAATTGTTATTGAAAACTTTTGGTGTGTGAATCTATGCAACTGCAAGTTTAATTGGATACCAGCACCAGCCATGGTTGAATTACTTTTGTGATTGTTTTCCAAAACAGAAGATGGAACTGAGGAGGTGTAGGACAAGTTGGATGAGAAATGTATGTGTAATGAAAGGCTTGAAATCCCCAAACCTACTGCTTCTGGTTCATGAAAATGACAGGTGAGACTGCAACTGCATTTAATTTTGCACAACTATATGGGAATGTCATTCACATGTTAGGAAGAGCTTTGTTACAATATATATTTGTTACCATGAGCCGTCCAAACTTTGTCATATCTTGGTTTTGTTTCTGTTTGTAATGCTCTACTTTGTCTTTAGCCCAAAGAAAGAATGTCCACTTTCACCATTATTATGAAACCTAAGCATAATGAAAAAAGAATGTCTTCTCTTGTGATTACAAATTAAAGAATATTGTAAGAGTGTATATAGTATGGTAACCTATTCTTTGTTCTCTATAATTCAACAATATGATTGGGAAAGATAAAAAACTATGCTTGCCCAACAAACTATTTTATCAACTTTATCACACAAACTGTTTTCATTCCTTCTCTTTGTCAATGCATTAAAATTAGAAGAGATTTTCTCAAGACATTTATAAGTCTGCGGATATTGGAAAGGTTTGGACCTGGCTTGGCTACAAGTTAATTGATTGAACGAAAGAGTTTAAATTTTTGTTAAAACTCTTCAATTATATTCCAAATCCGAACATGGTCAAATCAGGACATGCTGTCAGTGTCGCTTGGATTCAGACTCAGGCCTTGAGGACGAGCTCAACCAATCCAGTATCAGATCATCTCTACCATGCCTGAAGATTTATTTTTAGAGGTTCTTCCATTTTTTATTTTTAAATCATCCAATACACAAATAGTAATTTTAGCTTTCAACGTTGCTTACACAGTTGAGTCCGGTTCAACTCTATTATTTAGTTCCATCATTGTCATTGTCCTCCTCAGATAGTAATTAGGAAGAATGAGGGACGTCAGATAGATTCCCATGTCATTATCATTATAGTAATTAGGAAGAATGAGGGAAAGGCAGATTCCTATGTCATTATCAAATTTAGGATCAAATAACAAACTTCCAACCACAATTTTTATCCTTTTGGACTAAGTAAGAGTTTTATTCCTTTATTTTCACTTATAATCTTTCAACAAATTAACCCAAACTTAATCCGACATAAAGTCAACTGACCAAATTCAATTTGACTGAACTTGGCCTATTGAATTTGGATCCTGACCTGACCAACCCAAAATCAATGGGCTAAGGTAGGTTAGACCAAACTCAAGCTCAGGTTTTATTATTTTTTTACATGTAACTGTAAAATACATAATTGATACTCCCAAAAATTAACTCTTAATGATTAAAACTCCAAGCAAGCAATGCAGCTTTAGGATTCAGTAAGCACGGTACTACTGTCCATCCTTGGCAAGAATGGAACTAAAAGGATGCAGAGTGCCAGCAATGGCCTTAGGCCAGAGACGCAACCACCAAAAGCTTTGCTGCTTACCCTCCTGAGGTTCGAATAACTAAAAATGTGCTTCATAACTAGTAGCACAATTCCGTGGCCACCAATAAGCTGACATAGTGCAATTGCCTTGTCCAAAACAAAAGCTTGTCATAAAATCACACACAATTTTCTGGTTCAAGCACTTGCAAATCACCGTCTCTTGTTGAGAGATCGACGGGTTACAAACTCAAAGATCTGAAGATGGAAACAGTACTCAAAATCTACGATTGTTATACATAAAGATCCAGTCGCCTAAATTGCATATACTAAGCATTGTGCAGAAGAAAAACATAATAGCAGTGTAAACCCGGACAAAAACAGGAATACGCATTTCATTGGTAGTAGACTACGAACGTATGTATTGATGCTGTTTGAATGAATATGCATCAGCAATAAAAAGTTCAGGCAGAGCAAATGCGAGATAGATCATCAAATCCAGTAGCATCCTAGCACACAATCTTGTTTTGTTTTATATCTTATTGTTATGCTGATTCAGGAAACAACTATAAACATTCATTTTGTTTTATATAGAATATTAATACATTCTGTACACATTAAATAACAACAATGATGACATTGGAAAAACTTGTCATTTCCAACGCAATTAGTACAAACAATTCCCGCCATTTATGTGAAGTGCTAAGTGGATGTTTACCAGTTGTTTACTGCTCATGTCAAAGAACACACCATCTTCTCCTGTTTAACCTGCATTTGTACGGACACATTGGTTCATCGTGTTATCTCCTGCTCAAGGGAAAATCACTGGCGTTTGGCTTTGGTAAGTGAGAACCTGCTTGTTAGAGAAATGTAGTGCGTTATGTTATTATAACT
>JANZLX010000005.1:1536406-1557841 GCA_025531955.1 Erythroxylum orinocense | reverse complement strand
AAGATCCAGTCGCCTAAATTGCATATACTAAGCATTGTGCAGAAGAAAAACATAATAGCAGTGTAAACCCGGACAAATACAGGAATACGCATTTCATTGGTAGTAGACTAAGAACGTAAGTATTGATGCTGTCTGAATGAATATGCATCAGCAATAAAAAGTTCAGGCAGAGCACATGCGAGATAGATCATCAAATCCAGTAGCATCCTAGCACACAATCTTGTGAATAGCAGACAACTTCAATTAACAAGGACCCAGCAATGTAGGATTTAAGAGTAAAGGTTTATAAAATTCACAAGCAAAAGGAAACATAAAGTGAAGCAGATGAATGCTGTCTTCTGTAGCTTGCCAAGACCATCAGATGAGCAATTTATTTTGTCTTCAGGAAAAGTTTCCTGCACGAGGGTAATACGGATCCCATAGTTAAGCATTGAGACAAGTAACCATCATCATTATAACAAAGAAGGAGAATAGAAACAGGAGGAAGGCCCAGTCAGTATGATTGAAATTGGAGGTAGAAGCACGATATCAGTAATCAGATGGATCCAATAACCTAAAGGCAATTTCATTTTTGTCTAACAACTTGAATAAGATCCAATCACAAAACTCGTTCTTGGTAAGCTGAACCATTCAAAATTTTCTCACTCCATATGCTCTCTACTTGATAGCCTGACCATTGATAGTGTTTCTTTACGATGGAGAATGCTTGAATTGTTTTGAGATACTATAAAAAAAGTGAATCGACAAGAGAAATCCAATCCAAAGATGGAAATATTTTATTTTTTTAAAGAAAGCGATTAAAAAAAATGGGAAACCCTAACCACCAAAAATTAAGGCAAAATCGGTAGAAGAAAAATGAAAAAGAGGAGGAGAACAAAAACGCAAAACCAGAATCGGAAGGAAATTTACCAGACGGAGAGGCTGGGGAAGTGGGTCAATTGGAGGACAGATTTTCCATGAGCTTCTTGTCTCTTCTCTCCAAAGCAACGTCCCACATATCATGACCGACGTGCTTAGGCTATCAAAAATCAAAACCAAAAAGAAGCGATCTTTAGCTTATAAGCATATCAGAAACAGACAAGAAAGAAAGAACATCTGATCATGATTGAATCAGAAGCAAAGTGAGAGAAAGAGATACGAACCCGGCCATTAGCAGTCTTGTGGATGTAGTACTGAGCGTTACCCATCACACACAGCATTCCTGCTATTATTCCCAGTGGTAAAGCTGCTTCCAACCATATCCACGACATCTCCTCCTCCTCCTTCTTCTTCTTCTTCTTCTTCTTCTGGTTTTTTCTATGGAGCTCGATTGAATTTTATTGTCTCATCTTCAATTTACTCTGTTCCGCATCAGCTTTTTCTCAGGCCCAATCATGTCCCATATCCAATATTTCCGGCCCATTATGTTTTTTTTAAACCTAGTAGTTCATTCTTACGTTAATAACGTCGCAGGTTGCAAGTATGTAATATGTATGCATGAATGGTAACATGTAAGTGCATGCTTAACACGTGTTAACTGTCCACATGTAATAAATATACCCTTCTAATTTCATTATTTTTTGAGGGAAACCTTCTAATTTCATTATTACTAATTAAAATTTAGCAGATTAGATTAGAAATGAGATTTGTCTTCCTCCTTTGCCCTTCTTCTTCTTCTACTATTACTATTAACTAAAACCCTCGCCCTTCCTCTTCCGTTTCTTTTCTTTTCTTTTCAAACAAATTCAACCTTTTTCTTTTTTCCAGAGATAGGTATGTCAGGTTTGTATAATCCCAATTTCTCACCTGCAAGAGCCGCTTCACCCCAAATTAGAACCAACCCAGATGTTGATAGGTTTTTCCTCACACTCTCTCTTCTTCTGTGTTCTTACTCTGTTCTTTAGCTGCTGTTTTTCCTAATTGTTGTTTTGGTTTCCAAATTCTGTAGTCACTATCTCTCTGAGTTGCTAGCGGAACATCAAAAGCTTGGACCTTTTATGCAGGTTCTTCCCATATGTAGCCGACTACTAAATCAAGGTTTGCTTTTTACTCTCTTTTTTAAAAATTTATTTTTCGGATCTAACTTTATTTTCTCTACTTTCTGCACAATTTTGTCTCTGTGGCTGCCCCCTTATGCATTTGGTGCTAGTATTGCTATTTGATGGGTTTGAGTGGTTTACGCTTATGACTGACCTCTTGTTTTTATCTTTTCGTCTAAGTTGTATGTTTACCCTTTTTCTTGCTAGGTGTTATGTATTGTCTAGCCTACTTCAGATTGCTGCTTTATTCCCCAAGTTGATGGTCGAATTTTTAATGTGATGGATTGCCTTTGCTTTTGTATGGTGTTGTATTTTTATTCAGTTCGTCAATGCAGTAGTGTGTGAAGAAATATTGCATAATATCTGAAGGGCTTAGGCTCATGACAGTTTTCTTTTCCAAGGATCCGTAGTGAAGATCATTGAGTTGTACTTCATGAATTGGAGGAAGGATGGTGTAAGCAAATGTTTCCTTTTTCTTAATTTGGTTCTAGCCATGTAACATAGCAGCATGCGGTCAAGTTTCTAAAATTCCAACTTCTGCTTCTTCATCTTGAATTCAGATTTCCTTTTCAGCCCTTTGGTTATGCTAAGGTTGCAGTTTTTCAGACTGATAGTTTGTTTAGGATTCATCAAATTCTTATAAAACAGATTGTTCTTTGATATGCAGAAATTTTTCGGGTATCAGGAATGATGTCCAACCAAGGTTTTGGTGATTTTGACAGACTACGGCATAGAAGCCCTAGTCCTATGGCCTCTTCAAATCTTATTTCTAATGTGGCCGGAACTGGATTGGGTGGGTGGAATGGACTTCCTCCGGAGGTAACCATTTTCTTCTGGGTTATGTTTTTATATCCTTGAAATTTGCTTACCTTTATGTATTTTGATATGATAACTCACAAGCACTTGCATATTTGCATCTGATCAGCCCATCAGACGGTGGTGATCCTAGTATAACCCTTCTAATAGCAAATCCTTCACTTTCTTATATTGGTAGAGATATACGCTGTTATCAATTGTAATGCTTATAACAGCTTCCTTTGAAATAAGTTGAAGTATACAATGATTCTTTTGGCCTTAAATGCTGTTACAATCTGAGTAAATTCTGATGTTATGCACTGTGGGGAGTGGCGACACTAGATGTAGGATGAACCAATAGTAATCTCTTATATTTACATTAACATACACATGCACTGCTTTCCACCTGATAAATTCTGCATGGTTTCTATGTTTTTATGTGGAATGTGAGCTATAATCTTGTCATAACTAATAACTGTTGCCAGATAAGAATATACTGTTATTATACAGTATGTCATGCATAACATTTTTCTTATTTTGATAATATAAGAAATTGAGTATTTGTAGATAAGCTCCTGAGTTATACTATTTTGTGAAACCCTTCATACAGAGATTAAGTGGACCTCCTGGAATGACGATGGATTGGCAAAGTGCCCCTGCAAGTCCTAGTTCATACACTGTGAAGAGGATTTTACGATTGGAAATTCCAGTAGATACTTATCCAAATGTAGATATCGTACTTTCTTCACTATTGTGCTCTTGAATAGTTAACTTAATGTGTTAATTGCATCCTTGCAATTTGCTTTAATAATAAAGACTCTGAATCATTTCAAGTATCAATACATTTATGGCTTCTTCTTATTCTTCTTCTTTATGGTTGTTAGTTCAATTTTGTCGGTCGACTTCTGGGGCCTAGGGGAAATTCACTCAAACGAGTAGAAGCTACAACAGGCTGCCGCGTGTACATTAGAGGAAAAGGCTCAATAAAGGATCCTGACAAGGTAGTGGACATTCACACTTATTTATCTTTATCTTAGATTCCATATAAGTTGCTAAGTCAAAAGATGGTTGAGCCAAAGCTGATTGATAGGATGCACCCAGCAATTAAAATGGATTTTTCTTATTGAATTTTTATTGTACTTTGAGATTAGTTATTGCTTCTGTCCCTAAATAGCTTTTGTCGATTTCCATCCTGAAGGAAGAAAAACTAAGGGGAAGACCTGGCTACGAGCACCTGAATGATCCACTCCATATCTTAATTGAAGCAGATTTACCTGCCAATATTGTTGATATAAGGCTGAGACAGGCACAAGAAATCATAGAAGAATTGCTAAAACCTGTGGTACTTACCTCTATTCCTCTTCCTTCTATTTGATATTCTTAGGGAATTCTAAAAATGCTGACCATTATAATGCAGTGCAACCTTTGGTGCGCTTGACCTGAAATTGTTGCAATCGAATGCAATATATGGCTATACTAGAGAGAAGTTTGTTGTTTTACTCAATTAGTTTGTCTGAATAAATTGCTTGCGAGTTCCATTTGTTTGATTATTACTGTATGTCCTCATGTTTTGAGGCTTAAAAACTAGAGAAGAAAAGTGCGTCGTCTACTCCCTAGGGGCAGTGGAGAGCAGATATCTCCAATCACAACAAAGGAAAGCATTCACTTAATCATACTTGGCTGCTCTTCTAAATTGGAGACACTTTTAATTGAATGGTTTTGGCACTAGCTGTTGCACAACTAGTAGCTAGTGCCATCTATTGTTTCTAGAAGTTCTATCAGGCAATATCTTTTATATTTCTGTTGTGAGTTGAGAGAAATAAATACTAGAATGAAATGTCTATTCTTAAGCATATGAGACCCTTTTTCTTTACTTTTAATTTCCACCTGCTTCTGCAATCTGTTAACCATTTCTATTAGTGGAAATCCACTTTCAACTGGCACCTTAAAGTTTAGGATTGATTGAAAGAATCTCTTACCTAGACGATCAACTTGATCTATGACTTGTGGCAATGTATGCCATACTTTGCATAAATGTAATCTTTTTCTTGTAAGTAGTTTCAAGTATTTATTTTTGGGAGAATTGTATAACTTATTGGGAAGTTAAGTTTTGCTTTTACTATTTGTCAGCGCATTTTTCTGTGTGTAAATTATTTAGTTGTATGCAGGATGAGTCGCAAGATTACATAAAGAGGCAGCAGTTACGTGAACTAGCCCTGCTAAATTCAAATTTCAGAGAAGAAAGTCCAGGGCCGAGTGGCAGCATCTCTCCATTCAATACAAGTGGGATGAAACGAGCAAAAACTGGACGCTGATATATATTTATATATATATATATATATGACTGTTGTCATTTGCTACAGAACCTTGGGGCAGAATTATGTATCCAATACGTGTATAATGCAGTACGGCTACAAGTTGAATGGTCAAAAGATTTTGCTGATGAGCTTTGGGATGAGATCTCTCCCCTGGTTCTTATTCTTCTTCTATTGAAAGTCTTTTTGGGACAACAAGGACTAAATTAGTGAAAGAATTACATAGTCGGTTTCTAAGCATAGGTTTGCTAAGGGTTCTTTTCCTTTTGTTTCTTTTAACCTGTAAACTTGTTACACCCATTGGATTTATTCTTGTGTTAGTAACTTTTGGGAAGTGTGGAATATATGTAATATTGTTGGTGAAACATTTATGTCTGAGAGACAATGGACATGGATCTTTTGTAGGTGTCAGTTTCCTTTGTGTGGATAAAGACCATACTTTTAGCTGGTATTTTGAAGCATCTAATCATATGGATAGAAATGATATATGTATCTGAGGTAAGATGGTGGATTAGAAATTATTTGAAAGATTTTATATTACTCCATTCTCATTTTCTTTTGTAATCCATTTATTTTAGGCATTCAGCAACATGAACAACCAAACCAGAAAGTTGTCCCTCCTCAAAACCATACGTACATATACATGCAAAGTGTATTTAAGGATGTATTGTACGATGACAAAAATCTCCTAAACCAAGTTGGTTTAAGGAGAAAGTCAGCAGTTGCTGTAATCTCCTACACAGTGCCAACTACAACTACAGTGTAAGTCCCGTGTGTACATCTACTGCCATCTCATCTGCCTTTTCTCTTTACATTCTTCACAAAACACTCACACCTGAACTAATGAAGTTGCTTAAGCTGTACAGCTCCTCCCAATCATGTAGAGATTGAGAATATCAGCGAGGTGTAATGGAGGGTATGGTACCACTAGTTAGATCACTTCCTAAAACACTTGCACCTGACGATCCAAAGCCATAAAACGAAGCCTTGCTCCTGGTCCTGGAGCTTGACGACTCTGTTCCGGGATATGTTGTCGATGATGATGATTCTTCATACATTGAGTCTGCTTCTTCAGGCATCATTTTGAGAATGTTTTCTAGCTCCCGCACCACCTCCGCCATTGATGGACGCTTCTCTGTGACGTCCTGACAACACCTTATTGCCAACCCCGCAAATCTCTCCACGCATTCTGCTGGATATGATTCCATTCTACTGTCTACGATCGAGAACATCATCCCTGCCTCATGAGCCATTTTCACCTGCATGTTCATTTCAGTCACCAATGATAATCGATCTTCTGTTCTCTTTCCGAAACAGAAGCTCGAGTTGTGCATGACCATGTACAATTAAAGAAAACTCGAGGTTTCTGAAGTACCTCGCGGACAATGTTTTTTCCGTGTGAGATTGGTCTCATGCCTGTCAACAGCTCCAGAAACACGATCCCAAGGCTATAAACATCACTCTTGTCGGTCAATTTATGAGTCAGGAAATATTCTGGATCAACGTATCCCTGATCCGAAAACCAAAGGTAACCAAGTAAAGCTTAAAAGCATTTGGGCAAGACTGATTAGAAGAATGCATTAATAGAAGTTTCAAGTTCAAGTCTTTCCAGGATCAGGTGATACTAAAGGTTCTGAACATCTGTTTTGCACTCTTTTTAGTAAATATTTGCAGGAAACAAGAAGACTGTAACAGAGGAGTGGATTGGATGGTGTTGCTAGTCAAAGTCGTAATGTTCTAATCGTTGGGAAAACAATTGAAGTCCTACAATTTGGTTGCTTAAAAAATTTTCTCGAATATACTTACCGGGGTTCCCTTCACCACCGTTGATATATGATTAGGCAGGTTTCCTTGGTCGTCCAGAACAGGAGCAAGACGTGAGAGTCCAAAGTCTGCAACTTTAGCCCTAAGCTTGGAGTCCAATAGTATGTTACTGGCCTTTATGTCTCGGTGGAATACTGGAGGTTGTGCTTCAGTATGGAGATAAAGAATACCCTTAGCTGAGCCCAGCGCAATGTTCAACCTCATTACAAAGTTCAACTTTTCTGTGGCTTTATCTGCATACAATGATAAGCGTCAAGTTTAAAATTGATGATCATTTTGTAAAATGCAAGCAACAGCAACTACTTAGGCCTTGTGAACTGGTAAGCTTTGAGCGAAGAGTTAAAAATGGAGTCATTGTGTGTAAAGAATTTCATACCAGTAAGCCAGTCCCGCAAGGTTCCGTTAGGCATAAACTCATATACCAGCATCTGCACATGAAACCAAGGACACAGGCAATCAAATATGGCACATCATATATGTAGAGATGATAAAATTTGTATCCTATTTAGGAATTATTCAGTACAAAGAATAGTTCAATTAAGTTATGTTAATCCAAGAGTTTGGCGTACCTGCTCTTCTTCTTCGTCGCAATATCCGATCAAGGAAACCAGGTTTCGATGATGTAACCTCGACAATAACTTAATTTCATTTAAAAATTCCTTTTGGCCCTGCAAGGAACCTTCCTCTGCGCGCTTTATGGCAACAACTGTTTTGTCAGCTAAAATGCCTCTATAAACCTTTCCATAACCTCCTTGACCAACTTGACTTGAGCTGTCGAAATTGTCAGTAGCCATGGCCATTTCTTTAAAAGTGAAAGCTTTAATACCCTCAATTTTCATTGATGCCTTTGATGCTGCAAACCAGAGGGAGAATATCATAAAGTTTCGCTTCAGTTGATTCTATACAAGTAACATTTATCATGAACTGTCAACTTACACATGTGTCTTCTTGAAAACTTATGAAGGTATCTAGCATGTCTTCTCACTAGCAGAACTGTAGTTACAGCAGAAACTGCAATAGCACAGGCTATGGCACCTAATATTATCACCGCCCAAACTCCTTTACTGATATTTAACTTACTGGTCCGCAATCTCACTGAAGCAACAACAGACACTCACTCGTTACAAACTGAATATTAGTCATATTCTAATGCCTACTTTTCACCGTAGCAAGGAAAACCTTGGAAATTATACGTCCTAAAATCCTGTGTGCTTATCAGTGGCTCCGGAAAATTTTACAGTTCTGGATTCATTAAGATAACTTCAACATTTGATTATCACTGGAAGAGGAATCGCAATTTTAATTACTTACTCTGTGCATAAGGTCCTTCAAGCGTGAAGTTGAGAAGCTCATATGGTCCAAAAAAGTCGCTGCCAGAAAATTTCCAAGACGTGAATATGCGTCTTACTCGCTGAACTTCTGTTCTGTTGAAGATGTTTGAATGTGCATCGTTCCAATTGGGGAAAAGCTTCAAATGCATCCGCAGACGACTTTCTTCCCAGGCATATGAATCAATATGCAATTGATAAAGATCTAATTTGAGACATTTAGTTATATACTCCTCAAATTGGTTAACATATGGAGGGAAATCTGAGAAACTGGGGCTCTTCAGCCGGTAATCAACAGTGAGAGGCGATGCACAAAAGCATGGTATAGGTGATCCCGGAACATATTCGAAGAAATTATCTGTTGGACATGATTGAATGCCACATGTAGAATTGCTTGGCATTTCACTTGTTCCATCTTCTTCCTTTAAAAATCCACAGAATTGGCCAACATTTGTTACGCTAGCATTATTGCAGATAGGATTGCCTCCAAGCCTTCAAAAAAATGAGAAGATTCACTTTAATTGCAAAATCTAAAGACCAAAAATGGCGTAGCTAGCTATGAGCGGTTCATTCTAAGCTATGCATTAATGCAGAACACTTGCACCTTAAGCTGACATTGACTGGTGGATTCAACTCCCCTAGAATATTTGTGAACCGATTGTTCCTGAAATCCCTGCATGTTTTATGCATCAGAAAGAAACAAATTACCATGAATCAAACTTTGAAAAGCTAAAATATCAAAACAAGTCATCAACAACATGAATTTTCTTTTGTTCTCTTTCTGGTTCTCACAGTTTAAGTCGTGCTTTGGGGAATGATTTGTCTTGCCAAATGTTAGATGGGATTGAACCACTTAACGAGTTATTCTTGAGTGATCTGTCATAAAAAAGAAAACCATTTAGATAATATTCAGTGGAGCCTCTGCACTAAATGCATGGCATTGACCCAATAGAAGCATAAGAAAAAGATTTCAAAGTTAACTTGATCCTACAAGAGGAAAATTGACAAAATAAATTGAAACTTAAGAAGCAGACAGAATCTTACAGTTTCTGAAGAAAACGCAGATTTGAGAAACTTTCAGTAATGGTTCCATTAAGATTATTATATGATAGATCACTGCAACAAGAAGAACAAGACTGTCAATAGAAATCCAAGTTAATTAATGAGCTTTCACTTAACAAAACTCTCTTTCCATACTGACATAGTCGTCATATTATGAGAAAGTCCTGATGGTACCAATCCGGTAAGCTCATTCCTTCTCAGGTTTCTGCAGCATTGACAGAAAAACAAGTCAAAAATACCAACTGAATTGAGAGAAAGTTCAATGTAATATCAATTGTGGAATCACTTACAAATAGTAGAGCTTTGACAGGTTACTAAGATCAGGAATAGTTCCCTTCAAGCTGCAATTTCCAAGACTTCTACCTCGCAGAAAGTGACCAGGCGAAAAAAGAAACACTTGTCGTCATTTCAAACATTGGAATTTCATGAAGGCAGTGAAAACTCTCGAAACACTTACAATTTAGCTAATTTGGAAAAGTTTCCATACGTAGCTGGAATTTCAGATCCACGAAAGTCATTATTGTCAAGTTGACTGCAAAAAGGGTAAATAAGACTCATCAGCAGATTTCTACCTAACATCAATAGTTTTAGCGCATCCAATTCAAGAATGCCACTCGACGTTTCCTAAAATAATCAACACTGTCATTAGTTGGCAAACAAATAGGAAACTAAGAACATATTAAGAAAGATCTTATGTGATAATGGAGCTATGGAACTCAAATAACAATTTATACAACGTGATAGAAGGACATACAGTATGCGCAACTCTGGCAAGGCTGACAATTCTGGTGGAAGGTTGCCAGTTAAGTTGTTATTATCCAATAGCCTGTTGATATACATATTCTCAATCATAAAGAAACATAAGAGAGAACAAAGGAAATAAGCAAAGAAACCATCCAAGTTCTGTGTGAACTTACAAGTGCAGAAGAGTGGATATTTGTGAAAGCTCAGATGGAATTTGACCGCTAATGGAGTTGTTGTTCAAGTGGCTGTATCACATGTAGCAAACAATATATACAAGGAGAGGACTAAAATTTTGACAAAACTTGAAGAATCGGCTCAATGATCCACTTACAGATGCTTCATACTGCTTAAGTTAGCAAATGATTTTGGCAGAGGTCCGGTTAACTGGTTCTGATCCACTTGGAGTCTATCTAAGTTCGACAAGAAGCCGAGCTCATCAGGTAATGAGCCTGACAATTGGTTTCCATTTAAGAGCCTGTAAATGAAATACGTCAACAAGGTTAAAGTACTGAAATTCTGAACTATTTCTCTTAAGCCTAAGACAAAATTTAAACAAAATAAAGGCATTGCCAGATATGTAGAAGATGAAGATCAAGAAGAAGAAACTTACAGGAGCTTCAAAGATGATAGCTTTCCTATCTCCTTGGGTATGCTGCCAGTCAAGTTATTCCACATGAAATCCCTTATAAAAAAAAAGACAAAATATTACATTGACAGACACAATTAACCATAAAACTTCATCTGAAAAGATGTAAATAATTGAAATTTGGGTACTTTCTCTATGACTCACAACAAGGTTAGATAAGAAAGTTCTCCAAGCTGGGGTGCTAAAGTTCCAGAAAGATTCATATTCAGTAACTGGCTGCAGGGAAACTAGCAAAATATGAGCACTCAGAGTAGGCAATCGAGCTGTTTTCCAAAGGCATTTTCTTCATATTTCATTAAGACTAGACAACAATTAGTGCCTAAAGAAAAACTGAAAGAACATACAGCTCCAAGACATGCAAGTATCCATCAGCTCCAGGGTTATTGGAACACGTTACTCCAGTCCATTGGATTGTACAGGGATCTCCGATATTCCAATTCCTGAGACGAGTCATCGGGTCTATCAGACCATCCTTGACTGCTAGCAATGCATTTACTGGAAAAGGGGAAAATAAAGTTTTGAGTAGTAAGTGAATGAAAGGGGTTGCCAACTAAACTTGTTAAAGTTTCCTTAAACTTTCAGATCATCTTTTGCAGGAAATTTACTTGTTCCCCTCTTTCTATAACTTAATTCTCTAAATTAAATTACATAATCGCAAAACATTTTCAACTGTTTCGTACGCATAAAACTGTCTTCAAGAATAAAGTATTCAAGGATTGGAAAAGATCCATCAGACAAGCTAATGAAAGAACTCCTGAACTTGTGGAAAACAAGGGAGAGTTATTCTGAACAATTAGATATTTGCAGTGTTTATCCTATGCAAACTGAACTGAAAAGCCTATAACTGTAAAAGCAACAAAATTTTTAAGAATTTTTGGTAAAAGTAAACACCTTCCGCAGGATGCATTTTTACTGCAACAGCAGCAAATACCAAACAACAAAATGATATCATAAAAATGGAGCCCATGGTTTTGTGGGAGAACATTTCGATGCCGTGCTGAGTGGAAAATAGCTACCATAAATCAGTATCTAACTTGTCAATAGTCATATCAGATTCCCACGAGTTCCATCTTGAATTGAGCAACACGATATCATTAATCTCCTGAAGCTCGTTTCTTTCCAGTTGCTGGTTAGCAGAAGGAAACTGGAAAAAAGAGAGGATAAACAGAGAGAAATGAGTGAGAAACTAAAGGTCGTTTTTTTAATCAAAAGTTCAAAACTATTCCAAGAAAAAGAGTTGAAGCAAGTTTTTCTAATTTAATTCCGGAAGAAATGCAGAGTCAATCCAATAACCCTTCTAGACTACACAATGAACCAGACACCATCCATTCAATCTTATTCAGATTCCAAGTAGTTGAAACAACCAAAGAAAAGTCCAATCTTTTTCTAAGAACAAGAAAGAAACAGATACAAACAAGAGCACAAAACAAAACTTACTTGAGGCAATTTAAGTGTCTATCTTCTCTAGCAGAGATGTTGGTTCTGATATCAAAAGGAGTAAGCTTGACCCATGAAGCTGAAGACCAGAGAGGGATTCACAGGACTTGATGAGAATGATATACTTTTTCGCTAAACTAAATTTGTACGAATAAAAACCAACAAGCTTTTTTCGCATTATCTGAGTATTTTAACTGAACGTAATAATTGACTTCAATGAAAAATCTAAGAGAACTTGGAGGGCAGGTATGTGCTGTTTTTGTCCATTGTTCAGGCATCTAGCTAGCGACTCTCCGTGTGAAAATGGGATAAAAGCTTGCTTTGATTAGGACGGCCATAGACTTGTATACCCCTGCCTTCCTATGTCATCGTCATTTGATTATAGGACAAGTCCAACTATTCTCTTCACAGGATGATGATAATAATATAATATCAGTAGTTTTAAAAAATGGTTGCCCAAAGGCAAATCAGAACAGGAAAATTTCTAAGGCTACTCTTAGGTAGTTTGGTAGGTTTCCCACTTCAGGAAACAATATAATTACGTAAGATCAGAAAAAAAAAAGAGTTAAAAATTTGGGGGAAAAAAAAGAAAAGTCATAGAGAGATGCTACAGTTTCACAGTGTGGCACTGTAGTTGGTGGATTGGAGCTGATTTTTGGAGGACGATTGGAGTTAGTCCAACACGTGCCCTTTATAGTCAACTCTGCCATCTCCAATTTTCTTTACTCCAAAGTTTTGTATTCTCACACTTTCCATCATCAATGTATCTGACCACAGAACAGCTAACACGCATGGCTGAACGTAACATTCATGCCCTCTGTTCAATCAAGGTTGTACGTGGAAATTCCTGACCATTTCAGGTTGCTTGGTCGGTCAACTGTCAACAATGTCAAGTAAATATTACCTAATACTGTCAAAACGGTTGGACGACTGGAAAAACAGTTCGATTCATGAGTAACTGTGGACAGGATACAACAAAAATGAATTTCTTTTTTTAAGACACAGGATACAACAAAAATGAATTTCTTTTTTTAAGACATTTTCTTTATAATGCAATATTATCTGCAGATGACAAAGGAACTGTAAGATCGACTAATTAATAATAATTTTAAAATGGCAGAAGCTGCCAAGTTGCCAGCCAAAGAGCTTTCAAGTAGTAGTTCTTTTATCTGCTTATTGATGGCTCTGATGGAACATCTCTCCACAATCAATAATGTATTCAACATCAGATTTAACAAGTACCAACTGCAATTAATTAAAAAAATGATGCGTTGCTATCCAGAAAGTACAAAAGTTTTAAATGTTCATAACGACGTTTAGTATTTCTTTAATTGTTTGTATGTAAAAAAGATTTGCTTATCCAGAAAAAGATGTCAACTTGCGTGAGCATCGGTCTGCTTGATGTCAGAGGTGAATCATTTGAAGTGAATTACAGAGTAAAAGCAAAAATCAGAATGGTTGGTGTACAGAAGTTACAATCTCCGCAAGAAAAGACCAACATAAATGGCTTGCTTGAGAGAGGAAGTGCTTCATATCCAACAGAAGCTAGCTGCTAACTAGATAAGAACTAAGGCAGTTTTGGTAAACAGGGTTTCATGCACATTGGAATATGTTCAAGTAACCGAATCAAGTGAAAGATAAAACACCAAATACACTCTTATTAACAGCGTCCAGGATAAATTCTGTATTACCTAAAGACAATAAGTGTATGGGAAGTTTCTGGAATGATGTTGACACTTAGGACCACTTTCTGTAATAAATTCTTATATTGATCTGCATGGTTTCGTCCGCAAATTATGGAGTCTGACAATTCAGTTAAGTCTTTTCCCTTCCGAATGAACACCAGCCTCCTGCAGGTATATCTCAGCATCAGATTAAATTGCCAATAAAAGTCTTTTAGAAAAGTTCAAAGACGATGACATAAGACCAGCCACCCTGATGCCTACTATTTAGTATGTTTTCTCTATTCTCCCAGAACTTTGTGCCCTATTGTTAATTTGGTCTTCTAATTTGTTGCTTAAGTATTTCTGTACTATTTTGCAGAAGTCTTACCGAAATTTAGGAATTTTGAAGCTAAAATACAAAAGATTGAAGAGATATGGTCAAATACACACAAAAGGATTCCAAAGTACGCATACAAAAGTCTTTTAAATTAAGAAAAATCTTCCTAATTAGACTAGGGTAAGGATATTACGAACCCAGTGGGTTGATGTAGGTGGTACATGCCTTCGTCGTTTAACCAAGTGGTTGAGGATTCGAATCCTACCCTTGAGAATGCAGCAAGCTCCTGGGCCAGCTGTAGCCCTCCCATATTGGAGATGTTCCCGCAGCGAAGGGATTAGTCACTAATTCCGTCAGTGGATACCTTGGGTGCACAACAAAAAGAGGATATTACGAATTTTTCAGTATAAAAAGGGGTTGTCACATATTAGAGAACACACCCAACACAACTTGCACTCAAGAAAAAAAGTTGAAAAGAGCGAATTATCCTAATGTTGAGGTTTTTCGTTATATTATTTCCATCATGTCTTTTTTGAATTTATTACCGGTTGTATTTTTGTTTACAAACATATTAACTTAATATCTTTTTAGTGCCAAAGGGAGACCGAACCGAACCCTATTCTACCATGATTTGATTGTTTAAGTGTTATCTTTTGATACATGAATTTATCCTTTATTCTGTATTTAATCCTTATTTGAATTTTATGCAAGCTATTCATTAAAGCAACTTGAAACATGGACCTTTAATTAATATATGTATGGAATTCTTAATTGAATTGATTATTAGATCTTGATAAAGCATAACTAGGATTACTAAGACAACCTGAAATATTGAACTCTTAGATAATTTTGGTGGTAATATTACATGAGTTTCATTAATTTTTAACGCATCTAGATAGTTTTTGATTGATTACATGACCCGAAAATTTAGGTGTTTGATGTTAGAAATTCGTCTAGATAGTTAGTTAGAACCTCAAATATGACTAACTTTATTAAAGAAAATTACACAAATTCATATAAAGAAAATATGCTTAGAGCTTTTCATGGCAGACGGGGTGAGGAGAAGCTCAACTTTGGTACATTTTTAATGAATTAATTAGTTCTTTAAGCATTTTTTGATTGTTAATTGTTAGTCAATAACTTCATAATTGACAGTTTGAATAGTAGTTAAAGGTGTGATTTTGAGTACGAGCGATTAATCCTCGTGGGAACGATATCTATACTACTATACTACAATTTTAGTGCACTTACTAGGTGAAAGTTTAACTCGTATCTAACATCCTCAACTGCCACAATCTTGTACAAAATGTTGTTTTCCTCACATTGCCGACTAACATTGGCCAATTGCTGTACAATATATATATATTACAGGTTATTCAAGCTTGGATCATTAACGTTTTGATTCACTGTTGTATCATTAAGTCCCAATTTGTGCTCACAGTAGAGTTAGCTACCTTGTCGCAAGGGCTTGAAGTTCATATATATATATATATCTAAATCTTCAGGTATATATCTAAATCTCCACCTGAAGAACGTAAAATTTGTTTCACAGTTCCATTTGGTTAACCCTTTTCTACAAGCACGAACTCTTCAAGCAGGGCTCTTCCTCTTCCTGAGCGGGGAAAGATGTTTCATCAATCACTTGAGTTGAATTGTCCCTTAAAAGCCTGCAATACCAACAGAAGTGTGGAAACGCCTCTCAATGAAAGTTTTAGGTCATCAATCAGATAAGCTTGCCAGTAATGCAATTTCCAGACAACAAATCTATGGCCAACAATCACTATTGGTATCAGAGACAGTATTGCATTCACATGAAAAATGACCCATGATTTGCGGATTTTGTTTGTTCAAGTAAAATGCATGAGTTTGTCATTTCATTGACTGTGAAAGTGGTTTCACATAAGAACAAAATGACAAACTTGTGTTTGTTATGACTCACTCATTTAATGGTTTCACAGAAGAACAAAATGACAAACTTGTGTTTGTTATGACTCACTCATTAAATGATTTTTATAACCCCACTCATTTAATGCATCTATTGTATGCATCGTTCTTAAATTCAGATCGGACCGGACCGACCGGTCTGAATGGTGACCGATCGGTGGTCCGGTCTGGTTTATCTTTTAAAACCGTTTATAAATTGACACAGTTTGAACTGGTCAAAATCGGTCAATTGACCGGTTCGGTCCGATCAGACAATTTGTTTTTATTTTTTTATAAATATTTTTAATATTATATATAATTAAATATAATTATTGCATAATTATTATGTCACACCGGTTGAACCGGTCAAATCAGTGACTAATAAAGCCATCGATTCAATGACCAGTCCAAATTTCAGAACACTAAATATATGTTAGATATTCGAGGCATCGAATAATGTAATAGAAAGTTTTTAAATGCATTTGGTGCAAAGTGTTTTAACAGATGATGAACGTACGTACGCATGGTGTAATAGAAACATTTAAAAAGCATTTGGTTTAAAAGTTTGTTTTACCATACATTGTGTGCACGGTAAACGTGTTAAATGCAATTGGAATAGCATGGTGTTAAATGTTATTTGAAAGGTGACATGATCACTAGTGTTATTAAAATTGTTTAATAACACGAAATCTTGAACTTTTAAAATTATTAATGAGTTTATTTTGATATAATATATGATATTTTATCAAAAAGAATTTTCCACCCAAGATGATAATAATATTTATTTTTGTTTATAAGGAATGATATGATAACCTAGTAACTTGTAATTCAGGAATAAATAATATTTTCTATTGCATATGATACATGTGTGAGAAAAAATTATTTAATTTTATACTTTTGGCCTAAACTATTTAGGGAGTATAAAATTAATTAATTCTCTGACACTTTGATGGATAAATTAAATTATACAAATAAGAACGACCTGATAATCATGAGATCTTTTAGTATTGAGCCTATTATAAAAATTTTATATGATAAAATAGGCAATTTACCACTCTTTAATTATGCTTGAGTAACAACTTAACAACCAAGAGGCTCATTCATGTTTTAAAGATTTTATATCATTTAGATAAAATTTCATATCTTAATGATATATGATTGTGTTCTTATTTTGGTGTTTCTTTTTATTAGATTTCTCAAAATGTCCACTATATCACTGCGAAGCATTCTTGATGCTAACAAGCTAGCAGGTAACAATTTTGATGATTGGTACCGTAATTTGAGAATTATTCTCATGCATTAGAAACTTATCGATAAACCCATGAAGGAAGCGCCTCCTGAGGGAATTGATGATGCTAATGCACTGGATGCATATTTTAAGTACAATGGACAAAGTACTAATGTCAAGTGCATTATTCTGGCATTAATGAGTTCCGAACTCCAAAGGCAGCATGAAGGTATGAATCTTCCACAGATTATTAAGCATCTTAAGAAGATGTATGGGTCACAAAGTAGGACTGCTAGATACCAGTTATCTAACTCCTTATTCAAATTTGAACTGAAGCCTAAATCTCCTGTGGGACCCTATGTTCTTAAGATGATTGATCTTATAAAACAACTTGAGAAGTTAGGGTGTTCACTAGAGAAAGAGTTGTCACAAGATTGGATCTTACAATCTCTTTCTGACATTTTTTCACCATTCATTATTAACTTTAACATGAACAAGATGGACTGTGATCTTCATAAAATGCTCAACTTTTTGATTGATTATGAAAATCAGGTCGCATCATCTGAGAAGGTGAAAGTGTCAGGGTCTGCGAACTTTGTTGGTAACTCTTCTAAGCGCAAGTGGAAGGGCAAAAAGAAGCCCAAGAAAAATCATATTGGACCTAAAGGTGTTTGGGATAAATCCAAGGGTAAGGAAAAAAGAGTTGACCAAAAGGATGTTGAATGTTTCTTTTGCACAAAGAAGGGACACTGGAAAAGGAACTGCCCAGAGTATTTGACTACTTTGAAAGGCAAGAAACAAGTTAAGACATTTATGAAAAATGTTTTCATGATTTCTTTAACTACTATTGATTCTACTAAATGGGTATTAGATAGTAGTAGTAACTTTAACATCTGCAATATGTTGCAAGGTCTAAGGATCAATATGAGATTGAAGAAGGGAGAAGTTAAGCTACAAGTTGAGAATGGAGCAAGTGTTGCCGCCCTAGTTGTAGGCTACAAGTTGAGAATGGAGCAAGTGTTGCCGCCCTAGTTGTAGGAACTATTTCTCTTGTAATGCCTATAGGAAAGACTTTATTATTGGAAGATTGTTATTATGTTCGTAAATTTGTTTCGAACATTGTTTCCATTTCATCATTAGACAAAAGTGGATTTCATACAATCTTTAAGAATAACAAATGTAATATTTTTCATGGGGATGAATTATATGTAAGTGGTTATTTATAATATGGTCTTTATGTCTTACCTGAAATAATTGTTTATCCAATTATGAATGTTTCTGGTCAAAAAAGGAAGAGAGATAATCATGCAAATCAAACTTACCTTTGGCATTGTAGACTTGGTCATATTGTTGAGAAAAGAGTAAACAAGTTGCACAAGGAAGGATGCCTTGGTCAATATGATCGTGAATCATGTGAAACTTGTTAATCTTGTCTCAAAGGCAAAATGACCAAATCTCCTTTTACTGGAACTGGAGAGAAAGCTAGTGAACTTTTAGGACTCATATATACTGGTGTATATGGACCTATGAAAGTTTAAGCTACAGGTGGATATTCTTATTTTATCACCTTCACTGATGATATGTAAAGATATGGATTTGTGTTTCGTATGAAACATAAGTCTAAATCATTTGAAATGTTCAAAAGATTTCATAGTGAAGTTGAAAAACAAACTGGTAAGAGTATTAAGGCACTAAGATCTGTCCGTGGTGGTGGGTATTTTAGTGATGATTTTTTTATTATCTAAGGCAAGATGGAATCTTATCTCAGTGGACTTCTCCAGGAACACCACAACACAATGGTGTTTCAGAAAAGAGAAATCGAACCTTATTGGATATAGTGAGATCCATGATGGGGTTTACTGATCTTCCTATCTTCCTATGGGAATATGCTTTGGAAACCACTGCCTATTTATTAAACAAAGTTCCCACTAAAGCAGTCACTAAAACTCTATCTGAAATGTGGAAAAGATGTAAGCCTAACATAAAACAATTGAAAGATGGTGGGTTATCCAGCTTATGTCAAGAGATTGCTACAGATAAGCTTGAGGTGAGATTTGACAAGTGTAGATTTGTTGGCTATCCCAAGGAAACTATAGGATACTATTTCTATCACCCTTCTGAACACAAAGTGTTTGTGGCCAGAAGTGCAACCTTTTTAGAAACAGAGTTCCTTAACGGAGGCAGTTATAGTGTAGAAATAAATCTTGATGAAATTCAAGATTTTGACAAATCAACACAAGCTTAAGAGCATCAGATGCATGTTAAGTAGTATTTACTTGATGTCTTGAAATTAACACATAGGGTTCCAACCTCAACCGTTGAGGAGAATGGATTGGTTAATGAACCTGTCCAAGAACCAGTGCAACAATGAGACCAAGTAGAGGAAGAACCTATTGAACATGAGCCTTTTAGAAGGTCTATTAGGAATCATCATGCATTAGATAGATTAAACTTAATGGTGCAAGGTGACGAGGATAATCATATTGATGATATCCCACATATTGATGACGACTCTAAGACTTACGAAGAGGCTATAGCAAGTCCAGATTGCGAGAAGTGGTTTAAGGCCATGGAATCCGAGTTAGAATCCATGAGAATCAACAAAGTATGGAATTTGGTTAATTCCTCAAAGGATATAAAACCTATGGGATATAAATGGGTATTTAAGAAAAAAGTTGGAGTAGACGGGAAGGTTGAAACCTATAAAGCCCGTCTTGTTTCCAAGGGATATAATCAAAAGGAAGATATTGATTATAATGAAACTTTTTCTCTTGTGGTAATGCTCAAATCTATTCGGATTCTACTTACTATGGCTACATGTTATGATTATGAGATATGGAAAATGGATGTAAAAATAGTATTTCTTAACAGAGAGCTCAAAGAAGATGTCTATATGACTCAACCTGAAGGTTTTACATTGCCATCTGCTCCTAATAAAATTTGTAAGCTATAAAGATCCATTTATGAATTGAAGCAAGCTTCACGAAGTTGGAATATTCGCTTCAATATGACAATCACAAAGTTCGATTTTGTTAGATGCGAAGAAGAGCCATGTGTGTACAAGAAGGTTAATGGGAGCATAGTTATTTTCCTAGTGCTGTATCTAGATGACATATTGCTAATAGGAAATGATGTACCAATTATGCAAAAGACAAAGATTTGGCTATCTGAATAGTTCTCCATGAAGAATTTGGGAGAAGCAGCTTACATTCTTGGAACCAAGATTTATAAAGATAGATCAAGGAAGCTGCTAGGACTCTTCCAATCCATGTACATTTATACTATCTTAAAAAGGTATCACATGGAAAATTCCAGAAAAGGTTATGCACCGATAGGCACTGAAATTTCTCTTAGTAGGGAGGATTGTCCTAAAACCCTAGAAGAAAGAGAGCACATGAGTAGGGTCTCATATACCAACGCAATGGGAGCTATCATGTATACCATGATATGTACAAGACCTAATGTAGCCTACGCGCTAGGAATAGCAAGCAGGTATCAAGGTAACCCAGGTGAGGAACATTGGAAAGTGGTTAAAACAATCCTTACGTACTTAAGAAGAGTTAAAGACCAATTCCTCGTATACGGAGATTATGAATTAAAGCTAACAGGCTACACTGATGCTAGCTTTGCATCAGATAAGAATGATAGCAAATCTACCTTTAGTTATATTTTCATCTTGAATAGAGGAGAGATGAGTTGGAAAAGTTCCAAGCAAGCTACTGTAGCTGATTCAGTTACTGAATCAGAATACATAGCTGTTTGGATGAAAAAGTTCTTAACTGAACTTGGTGTAGTTCCTTTAATAAAGGAAGATGTTCCTTTATTATATGACAATACCAGTGTTATTGCTCAAGCTAAGGAACCGAGGTCACACCAAAGATTCAATCATGTTCTGCGAAAATTTCATCTGATTAGAGAAATTGTTTAACGTGAGGACTTTCAAATTCAAAAGGTTGAAAGAAAGGAAAATGCTACAAATCCCTTCACTATGGCACTTGGGTCAAAGGAGTTTGATAAGAACAAGTGGAAGATAGGATTGAAGTTCATGACTGATTGGGTCTAGGTCAAGTGGGAGATTGTTGGAATTATGCCCATGACCCAATCGTTATGTAAT
>JANZLX010000005.1:1508524-1519951 GCA_025531955.1 Erythroxylum orinocense | reverse complement strand
AGTTTAGGACTTAAGGTTTACAGTTTTATGGTTTAGGTTTTATAGTTTATGGCTTAGGGTTTAGATATTAGGATTTATGATTTAGTGTTTAGGATTAAAGTTTAATGTTTAAGGTATAGGTTAAAGATTATAGGTGATAGGTATTAGGATTTAGGATTAAGCTTAGGTTTAGGTTTTAGGTTTAGAGTTTAGGTTTTAGGTTTTAAGATATAGGATTTAATATTTAGTATGTAAGTTTAAGGTTTAAGATTTAGGTGTTTTGTTAAGTTCAGTTTTTCTTACTGCATGTTGCACATATTATTTTGATATGATTATGTATAGTCTTGAATTATTCATATTTTTTCTTATTTTTGTCTTAACGCATTTTTATGCTTGGTATAATCTTTAATTTCTGATGTTCATAAATTTTTGTTCCCTTCATTGTTTGTCAACATTGAGCACAAGTGGAGGTGTTCTATGTACAATCAGATATGTTGGAAGGGCAATTGCCAAAATTTTAATCCAACAACTCCAAGGCTTTGGGTAAGTGTAACTATTGCGTTTTACTACGGGGAGAGCCTTTGCTTGTATGTTGTAATAATTTATTCATACAGTTTTTTGCAGAAAAGACTCCAGTGATGATGGGAGTGGATTGATTTGATGGTTTTGATATTGATTGGATGAAGGTAACAATTTTTTTTTTTTGGCTTGTTAAAGAAAAATTGTTTCTTAGACCATTGCATGGCTTAACACATGCACTTACTATGGGGTTTTATTTTTTAGTTTAGGGTTGCTTTAAGGTTTATGTGTTATAGTTTATGGCTTATGGTTTAGATATTAGGAATTAGGATTTAGTGTTTACAATTAAAGTTTAAGGTTTAAGTTATAGGTTATAGATTATAGGTGATAGGTATGAGGATTAAGGTTTAAGGTTTAGGTCTTATAGGTTATAGATTATAGGTGATAGGTATGAGGATTTAGGATTAAGGTTTAAGGTTTAGGTGTTATGGTTTAGAGTATAGGTTTTGGGTTTTAGGATATAGGATTTAATTTTTAGTTTTTAATTTTAAGGTTTAAGATTTAGGTGTTTTGTTAAGTTGACCTTTTTTTACTGCATGTTGCAAATAATATTTTGATATGATTATGTGTATTTTTTGACTTTTTCATTTTTTTCCTATTTTGCCATTATGCATGCTTATACTTGGTATAACCTTTAATTTATAAAGTTCTTAAATTTTTGTTTCCTTCTTTATTTCTCGACATTGAGCACAAGTGGAAGTGTTCTATGTACAATTAGAAATGTTGCAAAGGCAATTGCCATAAATCTAATCCAACAACTCCAAGACTTTGGGTTAGTATAAGTATTGCATGTTACCACAGGGAGAACCTTTGCTTATATGTTGTAATAATTTATTCCTACATTTGTTTTTTGGCCGAAAATGACTCCAGTGATGATGGGAATAGATTGATTTGATGGTTTTGATAGAGATGGGATGAAGGTGACCAGTTTTTGTCTTGCTTGTTAAAGAAAATTTATTTCTTAGATAATTGCATTCCTTAACACATACACTTAGTGTGGGGTTTTATTTTATGTTTAGGGTTTAAGGTTTAAATTTTTGTAGTTTAGGTTTTATAGTTTTTGGCTTAGGGTTTAGATATTAGGATTTGGGATTTAGTGTTTACGATTAAAGTTTAAGGTTTAAGTTATTGGTTATAGATTATAGAAGGTTTAAGGTTTAGGTTAGAGTTTAGGTTTTAGGATATAGGATATAAAATTTAATATTTAGTGTTTAAGTTTAAAGTTTTGAGATTTAGGTATTTTGTTAAGTTCAGCTTTTACTGCATGTTGCAAATATTATTTGTATATGATTATGTATAGTATTGACTTATTCATAACTTTTTTCCTATTTTTTTCATAACGCATGCCTATGCTGGGTATAATCTTTAATTTCTGAAGTTCATAAATTTTTGTTGCTTCTTTATTTGTCAACATCGAGCACAAGTGGAGTTGTTCTATATACATTCAGAGATGTTGCAAGGGCAAATGCCAAAAATCTAATCCAACGAGTACAAGGCCTTAGGTTAGTGTAACCTTTTGCATTTTACTACAGGGAGAATCTTTGCTTGTATGTTGTAATAATTTATTCCTATAGTTTTTTGCAGAAAACAACTCCAGTGATAACGGAAATGGATTGATTTGATGGTTTTGATAAAGATAGGATGAAGGTAACCATTTTTTGTCTTGCTTGTTAAAGTAAAATTGTTTCTTAGATAATTGCATTCCTTAATGCATGCACTTAGTTTCAGGTTTTATTTTTAAGTTTAGGGTTTAAGGTTTAGAATTTTATAGTTTAGGTTTTAAGGTTTAGGTTTTATAGTTTATGGCTTAGGGTTTAGATATTAGGTTTTATACCCTTTTATTCTTCATAAATTTTACTAAGTGTTAGCTTTTAATAAAGAAATTTTTATGTTTAAACTTATCCATTTGGAAGTAAAAAATATTTTATGACCATCGCAAAAGTATTTTTTTACCATATTTTTCTTTTTAGCTTATTAATGAGTGTGATATGGTATCTCTTTAGTGCAATTTATATTAGTCTTATGAGAACTGTTGGATCATATGATGATATAAAAAGGATGGTCCAAAGCTATCTTATAGTAAATTGCTTCAAGGCATAAGTTTCTTCGCTAGGCATTTTCATCATTAGCCTCTTTGGTGTTAATTTAATTGAGTGGTGTTTTTCAAGTTTAGTTCTCTCTACCATCATATTCTCTTTGCATTATTGAGATTTAGTTCTGGTTCTTTTAATCGTTAGTGGCGATTTTGTTTGTTGTAGTTTGTGATCTTGTATTCTTTATTTTCTAACATCTAAACTGTCCAGCTTTTGGTGAGACTTTCTTAGTTCTAGGATAGATATGCGGTTTGAATTTATGTGAGGTTTGGCTTTTTCTCACCATAGCATGGTGTATAAAAATTCTATTTTGTCTAAAATTCTTAGGAGGGCAAATGAAAATTAAATAAGGGAAAAAGACTATTTGAAAGTAGATCAAAAATTTTCTCTTCCATCTAAGTCTAAAATTACTAGATTTTGTTCTTTTCAAGTTCACATTGACAATTACTAGATCATGTTTGTTATTTTTTTGTGTTTTTCTTTAAGTTTCTTCTGCAAATTTGTGTTATTCCATTTTCTTTTGAGTTTTTCCTTTTTTAGTCACCTTCAACAATTTTTAGTTTTATGCATCCTTATCAAAATATGCTTTTAAGTGAAGTTTGTTCTTTTTTTTTAATTTCTTTTTTAAGGATATGCATATTATTGCTAGGATATTCTCATAATTTCTTGATAAAATACCCAAATAATGATAAAGACTCGAGATCAATAAACTAACACATGCCTAATTTTTAGCTAATTATAAATTTTTTAGAAGAACATTTAAATTATTGTTTTTACAAATTGCTCGTGAATTGCAATATTCCTTTCCATTTTCAAGCGCTCTCCAAGTCCTAAGTTCTCCAACCCCTTCATAACTCGTTAGTCTTATCTCTTCATTTCCTCACGTAAATGCACATGTATGCTTCAAGGTTTTGCTTCATTTGGGTTGCAATTAGAACGTGGAGTAGAGATCTGTATCTCCACTTGTTCCTAACCATTTTCTTTACCATGACCATTCTGATCAGCATTCCTGTATTGTATCTTCTTGCTCTTTCTTACACACCTAAAATCGATTCGTTTGTCAAAAACTAATGCTACCTTTCTTTTTCTTTTTCTTTTGGATGAATCGAGTACACAAAGCTCTTTGATAAACGGGGCTCAAGTTTAAAGCTTTCTTTTCGATGGGTGAATGAACAATATAAGCCACAATGAGAAGGAGATATATCAGATCATGAAACTTCAATAATGATAATGAGGCGGAGGATCATAATTTATCATTCCCAGACAATTCGAGTGCAATATTAAGTTTCTTTCTTTTCTGTGTCAAATTTCTTATTTCATTAACCAAGAACTAATGTGTGTTCACTTCCAAATCTTGAAATAGAATAAAATATGCATAGTTAACGCTGTGAATCTCAATTTCTATCTTAACTTACATTCTCTCTTTGATACTTCAGGGATTTGTATATCTGATGGATACTTTTATAATCACCCTGTCTAGATTGCTTACTTGTAAAAAGGCCTCATTAGATATTCCTTATGTTTCATGTAGTATTTTTTCTGATGTTGCTGAGGACATTACAATTGTTGTGGATGGGGAGTCTTTTCTGCTGCATAAGGTAGGGAGCTGTTTTCATCACCTTTTTACTCCACTCTGCCTGTAATGCAATTGATACGGGCCTCAGCACATATTCGAGCAATGTTTGAAATCTAATTAATTCCCCTTGTTTACTTTAGTTTCCACTTGTTTCCCAATGTGGAAAGATACGGAAAATGGTTGCGGATGCCAAAGACTATCGGAAATTGGGCTACAAAATTTACCTGGTGGTCCGCAGACTTTTAAACTTGCCATGAAATTATGCTACAGGATGAACTTTAAGATCACAACTGCAAGTGTTGCTCAACTGTGCTGTGCTGTAGAGTACTTGGAGATGAGTGAAGACTACGGGGAAGAGAACCTTATTGGCCGCACGGAGACTTATCTGAATGAGATTGTAGTTCAAAGTTGTGTGGAGTCTCTGCAAGTCCTGTCCAGTTGCGAGATGCTTACTTCGATAGCAGAGGAGGTGGGAATTCAGACCGGTGCATTGAGGCCATTGCCATCTAGGCTTGCAAAGACAGCTAGTGTCAGGTTTATCTCGATTAGAATGCGATGCTGACTATACAGAACTTAAAAGTGGTGCTATTGAATGGTGGGTTGAGGATCTCTCCTGTACTGGGAATTGGCTATTATTAAAGAGTTATTTGTGCCATGGGTAGGTTAGGTGTCCGATTGGATAGTATGTTGCCTCTTTAATGCATTATGCTCAGACAACACTCAAGGGTATTGGGAAATGTCAAATATGGAATCCAGCAAAGAACAAGTCAAGTCCTACCAAGGAGGAAAACTATCAGGGCATGGTTGTGGACACTTTCGTGAGTCTTATGCCAACAGATAAGTCATGCACCATCCCACTGAGTTTTCTCTTTGGGATGTTAAAGATGGCAATCATATTGGAAGCTGATGTTGTGTGTAGACTTGAGCTGGAAAAGAGAATTTCTTTTCGGCTAGAAATGGTTACACTTGTTGATCTTCTTATTTCCTCAGTCATGATTCTTTGTTGAAAATAGGAAGGCTTATTGATGCATACCTTGCAGAAATTGCTCCTGATCCATATTTACGTTTGCAGAAATTCATTGCTTTGATCGAGATACTATCGGACTATGCTTGGGTGATTGATGAAGGACTTTATAGAGCTGCTGACATATATCTGAAGGTATTGCTGTCATCCTCAAATGATTCAACGTTACGCAAAATCTGACAATTTGCCTTTTATACTTGTATTGAACCTAGTCTTACATGTCGTCATCGACTTTACATTAGCCTGCATTTCTCTTTTTTCTTGTCTAGGCCCATCCAGTGTTGACTGAACATGAATGTAAAAAGCTTTGCAAGTTCATAGACTGCCAAAAGTGATCTCAAGAAGCATGCAATCATGCTGCTCAAAATGATAGACCGCCGCTGCAAACGACAGTGAGAGGTCTTTATTTTGAGCAGCTTTGTCTGAAGAATGCATTTTCTGGAAGTTCTGGAGATGATTTCCCACCACAGAGGATAAGCAGTGGTGTTCCAAGTGCAGCTATGTCCCCAAGCGATAATTATGCTTCTTTACAGAGGGAAAACCGAGAACTTAAACTTGAAATATCAAGGATGAGAGTGAGGTTGAGCGAGTTGGGGGAGCAAATATGTATGAAGCAAGGGATGAGAGATAAATCAGCAAACGAACCTCAGTCTCCAAAGGGATTGGGAGGATTTGAATCTTTGCTAGTTCTCAGGGGCAAGTGGGCAAAAATCTGGTCAAAAATCTCGGGGATCAGAAAACAAACAGGGTAGGAGTAGAAGGTATTCTGTGTCTTAGCTTGGTTATCCAGTTGCAGCTGGTAGTGTACATGATTCAGGATTTTGGAGATATATTATGCATTTGAACATTGTGCCATGACTCAAAGGCACTGCATTGAGAGCCATCTCTGTTCCCAAATCGATTCTATTAGTTTAGTTTAGCAAATCATAAATTGGAATACACGAATCTGTCATTTTCTTGTTAATGGAAATGAAAACAAAGAAGTTCTACACTCCTATCAAAGTAGATGAACTATATCCTACATTTCAACTAACATGACATTACAATGAGTTCAAAATAAGGACAATACGTGCAGGTGCAAAAGAATAAGAAACGAAGTTGACAGAGAAATGAGAAACCACATTATAGATTTCACATGAGTTTCATGTCAGGGAGAGAGAGTACAGAAGATTGTCGGCCTTAACGCTACTCTAATCCACTTAATTATTCTGTCAGCTGCCTGATATTTCCTCTTTTTATGATTTGCATATATATGAGAGTTGCGCTCCTACCAAAGAAAGTAGATAGAAGTAGCAAGGCAGTTTTAACAAAAATGGCATTAAGCATTTCTTATTTAGGGTTCTTAATGGCCCAATTAAGAGATTGTTCTAAAAAATAAGAATAATAAAGCAACAAGTACAAATCTTACTTCAGACTGTTTTAGAGAAACTGCAAAGAAAGAGAAAAAAGAGACATCCCTATCCGCAACTTTCATTTTACATAAAACACAAACTTTGCTAATGTTTGTGATAGAGTGCCAAATATTTGGAAAGAGAAGCTACCGATGGTCTACCTTTATTCTGTTAATTATCTCCCCAAATCTCAAATATTAGCTATGTAAGTTTTGTAAAGATAGGCTTTGTTTTACTTACAAGTGGTAACCCACTAAATAAAGAGTTATTTGATTGACTCATAGGTGGTAAATTTTGGTAAATTATTAGAGAAGTTAATTTATGATAAGATAAATAAGTTTTACCCTTTTTTGATATAGAGTGCGTTGTTGTAAAAAATCAGAACAGAAGAGGAAAAAAGAGAGGTCTACTCCATTGTTTTGGTGTGTGGGACAATAACTGTTTGGTGAGATAATCAAGAGGAAACGGATCATCATCGACATGTATTCGGTGTTGGTATCTCTTAGGTTTATAAAGAGTACTAAATTGATTAGGTTTTTTAATTTGTACAAGAATCTAAAGATAATTGTACTTGACATTGAGATTATTATTGTTGATTGCAGATTGTAGTTCAAATTATTATAATAAATTGATTTTAGTTCATGGAAACTTTGACCACAATTTTTCTTCTAGTTAAAAAAGGTTTTTACATAAATTACATGTGCATTGATTTAGCAGCTTGCCCTTTATTTCTCTCACAATTATTGTTGTTGACCTTGTAGTACTTTTTCTCTACATATTCATCTACTTAAATCATCTGAGAACATCAAAATGGTAAGATGTAGAAAAGAAAAAAGACAATCTCAATAAACTTCCAACTTTTGATCCGAAGAATGGTATCAGACTCATGATGCAATACTACTTGTTGTTCCAAGGAGGAGTTTTCGGATCGGTGCAAGGCATGGTTTTGAAAACCGAACTGGACCAGTCGGTCCGATCGATTCAACCAGTGATCAGTCGGCTATCCGGTTTGGTTCACCCCTAAAAATCAGTTATCAATTGAACCAGTAAGAACCGGTCAATTGACTAGTCGGACCGGTCTAGTTCGACCGATTTGACCACTGGTTTAATGAATTTTTATTTTTTGTTTTTTTTTTTATTTTTTGTATTTTGTAATATTATTAATATTATATATAATTAAATATAATTATTGCATAATTATAACGTCACACCCGATCGACCAGTGGTTGAACCGGTTAAACCAGTGATCAGTAAGGCTTTCGGTTCAATAGCCGATCCGGATTTCAAAACACTGGTGCAAGAAACAAATCTCCCTGAAAACAATTTCTTTCCCAGTTTCCAGACAAAATAGGTAAAAGGAAACTTGAATGTTTTTGTCTCAACAACCTAGTAATTTGTCTTGTTTTGGTTTGATGTTCATTCCTAGATTCCACACATATGGATTTGCATCCCACATTGTATCAAGTAGACAAAAATGAAACAATTGAACCGATGTTCTGTTGGTAATGTAGTTGTACCTCCGACAGTTTCCGTTTACAAAGGACATACCCCTGAGCTTCACAATAATTATCAGAATAAGACGTTAGAAACTGTTAGGATATGAAATTCATAAGATAGAGCAAATATATTAATAAAAATTTAAGAAAAAGAGACACTCAAAATTAATTGGACATTAAGGTACTCACGCTTTTTGCAAAAATTAGGATGATAATTCAGGATTTTTTTTAGTTTCTTCTAAATTCAAATTAATATTAGATTTAAGTAGTGTTTTAAAAATTACACCAAACTAACTGATTTAATCAAAATAAATATAAGTCAGCATAATTTTTAATTCAATTGTATTATACAACTTTTATGATAAAAAATTTAATTAATTTATTAATTAACTGATTTATTTTATTAAAAAACTGGTATATTTCTTTAAATCAGGTTAAAATAAAACCAAGTCATCTTTTTAAAGTTAAACAAGTGGACCCTCCATCTTCTGAAACATGTGGGTCCAGACAAATTTATATCTCCTCTTCTTTAACGTCAAGACATGCATACAGAGAAGGAGAGCAGATCCTTTGTCGAATCATTTTCTGTCTTATTCTGTCTAAGAATAATACTAGGCCGTTTTATCCTAAAAATTTGAACTCTCACATCTTACATAGATAGTGTCTGTGGGACCCACCCATAGACGCAGTTTTAAAGCCATTTCAAAAGCCAAACTACCAGTCACTTTCCATTCTTTTAACCCACATTCTTTTTTATACAACTCCAAAGCAACCTGATATTTGGAAATATGGTTTTGTTGCTTATTCATATTAAGAACATAATTAAAAATAATTAGCAATATAATGATTATATTTAATAATTATTTAAAAATTATAAAATTTTTAATAATAAGAATAGGAGTCAGTAGAAAATTAATAAATATTAAAAACGTTAAACAATTAAATTAATAAGAATAATTAAACAACCATAATAATGGTTAATAATAATAAGAAGAATAATCCCCTTATCATATTTGAAAACAATTTAATTAATAAGAATGATTAAAGAAAGATAACGTTATTATTATTTATTATTATATAATTACTAACAACAATTCTTGAAATAATTTTAAAATTAAAACTGATTATAAGAAAATAGGAAAAAGAAGCATATAATTTTTCCTTATTATTATCAACAGCAAAATTAATAATAATCATGGATTTAATCTTAATATTTAATATCATTAATAAATATTGTTCTTATTAATAATAAGAACAATAGTAAGTAGAGAATTAATCATTAAAGCGCATTTTGAACGGTTAAATTAATAAGAGTAATTAAATATCCATAAGAATTTTTAACAATAATAAAATGGTGAGTAATAATTACGAATATAAAATTAGCACAAGTATTAATAATTTCGGCAATAATAAGCATATAATTTTTTGCTTATTATTAGTTATTAATAATCAGGTAATCTTATTATTTAATATGATGAAAAAATAAATAAGGAAAATACTAATAATAATAACCATAATAGAATTAATTATAATAAATAATAAAATATCAATTAGGAATAAGAATAAGAATAATAAAATATCCTTTTTCTTAATAAGGTATCTTAGGAGGGTTCCAATTATGAGAAGATACCTTTAAGTCATCCACTCTCAGACTAATCCTTGCTCGAGCCAGGTAAGTTTATTGCAAGAGGCAAAGCTCTAATTTTAATTTTTAAACAGTTGCATATATGAAAGTGATCCTATTTTTATTAGAGTGTTTTAATGCTGTGCTATTTTTTTAATCCATTTTTATTAATATATTTATATAGAATTTATATAAGTATCTAAATAAAATATAATAAAAATTGGTCAGTCGAGCCTCCTTTGTCTTTTCCAAATGAATGATGTGACCATTGAAAGTCCATACATAGGCATATTGGTGACTCCTTGTGCGCACCAAGCATTAGGCCGCCTTTCCGAGAAGCTGGCTGGGATAAGACCGTAGTTTATCCCTCACTACTCTGTCGGGTCGGGGTGTGGGGTGTCTGGGGTGGGCGATCCACCTTTTGAGTCCAAGGTGGAGAAAAACGTGGCCTTTGGGCTTTGACTGATTCTGATTAGCTTTGGGAAAGTACATACATAGGCGTATAAGGTGGAGAAACAGGCAAAAGCTCGCCCTCGCGAGAAAGGCAATTTTTTGACAGTCCCTCGCAAGTGAGGCAATTTTCTGGCATTAGTCACTTTTCTTCTGTTGTTTGAATTGTTCTTATTATTTAATATTTTTATTTTTATTTATTTTTATTAATAAGATAAAATTTGTAGTCATTATTATTATTATTATTCTTAAATTCATTTTTATTATTGTTGTTATGATTATTATGATGATTATTACTATTATTCTTATTCTTATTCCTTGTTGATATTTTATTATTTATTATAATTAATTCTATTATAGTTATTATTATTAGTATTTTCCTTATTATGATTATTGTTAGTATTATTATTATTATTATTATTATTATTATTATTATTATTAGCCTTTTTATTTTATTATTAGAATTAGTAATATTTTTTTCATTTCCTTTTTATTATTTAATGGATTTAGTTTCATTAAGTTAGTTTGTTTTTATTATTGGATTTAGTAATATTATTTCTGGCAGTCTCGTGAGGGCTCGCCCTCGCGACTGTGAGCTCCACTCATTCTTATTCTTCTATTCAGTTACTATTATTCTTATAATTATTACATTATTTCATTATTGATTATATTAAATAATATGATTACATTCCTTATTATTATTATTTTTGTTATTTCATAATAATATGAAATAAATTATATGCTTATTTTTCCAACTGTCTTATCATAATCAGAATTAATTTATAAACAATTTAAATAATTATTATAATAAATTCTATTATCATAAATAATAAAAATATTATGTTTCTTTAAACATTCTTATTATTTTAATTGCTTCCAAATATGATAAGTGTTAATTTAATATTCGTTATTATTATTCACCATTATATTATTATTAAAAATTATGGTGGTATAATAATTATTCTTATTAATTTAACTCTTTTAAATGGGCTTTAATGTTTAATTCTCTACTTACTATTATTCTTATTATTAATAAATTTTAAATTTATTAATGATATTAAATAAAAAGATTAAATCCCCAAATGTAATTTAATTTTGGTATTCATAATAATAAGGAAAAATTATATGCTTATTTTAGCTAATTCTTATAATCAGTTTTAATTTTTAAATTATTTGAAGAATTATAATTATAAATTATTATATAATAAATAATAA
>JANZLX010000005.1:1484342-1497123 GCA_025531955.1 Erythroxylum orinocense | reverse complement strand
CTGTATGCACCGTGCCAGGCCCATGACAACGCTCAATAACCTGCTCCGAAGCTAGCCTCAAAGCCAAGGCTTCAGCCACCCTTGGGGAAAAAAACCCACGACGAGTTGAAGTGAAAGCGTGAACAAAACTACCATTAGCCGAACACGTTACTGTCCCAGTACCCAAAATTTTCAAAATATAAACATAAAAATTCGAAATAATCATTACTTTATTTAATAGTTTAATTATTTCTCTTAAATTTATTTTTGAACAATTAAACCTTAAAATTATATTTTTATCTAATTTAAGTTTAATTTTAACTCTAATATAATATAATATAAGATTTAAATGTAAAAATATAAAATATAATATAAAATTTAAATTTTAAATCGATTACCACTTAATTTTACTATTACTATTTTATAACGATAGAACTTGTCGTTATATTTATATTATTATTATAATTTTCATATTTATTGATGTCTTTGTGTCATTTACATTAAACGAAAGAAACCAGTCTTCTCCTAACACTTCTACAAACATCATTAATAATATCAAATTCGTGAATCAGACACAAAAACAGACACAACAGTTGTTGAACAATCTTCCTTCCCAGATTCTTAATTTTACTGATTAGGATACACCAGGCAGGAAGATGTGCGATATGTATAGGGACAACCAGCTCTAAGCTACAGAGTTCTTCCCGGAGCTTTGGAGACATAACTTAGTGTCTTAAACAATCCTTTCTGACGCCAAATCAAGCAATGTACGGAAGAATTGGTGAGGATACATAGGAGGCTGCTCTGCTAGTGCCTGAGATGAGCAAAATATCCAATATGTCAGGCCCTGACATAAAATTCTAGTCACCTGTTTCTTGCAAGTTGTTGGTTCCTAAGTAGATATTACTATGTTAATATACCTGATGAATCAGGACAGTGGATGGAGTCATTCCAGGCACAGTATTGACCTCAATAATCAGTACCTACAAGCAATTGAACAAAAACTAGAATAAAAAGAAAATGAAGAATCCGACAAGGTGGGAAGGAAAGGAATTGGTTAATGGGAGAACGATAAAAGATATGAAATGGATCGAGAGGAGTAAAATCAAGAAGAGTTGATCGCATCAATATATCACAGACCTCTCCACTGTCAACATTAAGGAAAGCATCCAGTCTTGAAAACCCTTCTAGTTGTAGAGTGTTTGCAATCAGTTCAATGCGTTGCTTACATTTCTTTAAAGCCTCATTACTGGTTCATAAAGAAAAGACACTAGATTACACCAGCCTGACTGCACAAGCGCCTTCCGAAACATAAAATCAACAAATAGAAAAAGAAAACACAAACCTAACAATTGACGGAGGCGGCGGAGTAAGATTGATGCCAGTTCCCCCTGTAATGTAATATTTCAATTAGAACGCCAGAAATGAGAAATGGCATTCTAGAAATAAACTCATCGTGCTAGTTGACTCTGTAAATGCAAGTGATTAAAACTCTGTGAAGGACAGCCAGAAATTTCAAATGCATCAGTAAATTCCTCTTTTCTCTAATGAACTGCACTTGAAGCTTTCTTACTTTTGCGTATTACTATTGTGATTTGTTCAATAAGACGAAACCACAATGCCAACATTGACATGCCATAAACCAGCAAACAAGTTTGAGAGAAATTCATTTAGAGGTAAAATGCAATGAGGAAGGCATACCTTGAAACTTTTCTTCAAGGGTTAAAATATCACCAGTTTCTTTGACTGTAACACTTGGACTCAGTGAGTGCATTGATCCACGTTTTCCTATGACACCAACAGTTATTTCTACCCATCGACTGTTTCCTTTCCACATAAGACGATCTGCATTTTCACCCGTTGATTTGGATGAAATAATAATCTCATCAGTCTCAATAAAAGGCTCAAAAATCAAGTGCTCAGGAGGAGGGTTTGGCATCTCAATTATTCCATGAGTCTGAAATCAGTCAAACGAAAAAGTGCATAAGCAGTGATTCCTTCATCTCAGCGACGAATCAAGCTCAACTGAAACATAAAGAAATTAACATCCAGGATTTTATACCTTCGTAAAGCTATTAGCTGGAATCCTTAAAAGACAATCCTCCAACGCTTTTAAGTACACAGCAAAGTCCTCCCGAGAGCTACATGAAAAAATTGATGAATACAAATGCTCATTATAAACCAAATAATATTCCACAAAGAGTTGGTGCAACTGATATCCATTCATGCACACAACATCCAAAACAGTATCATAATTACTCGACAACAAAGGCAGATAGATGACAGAAACAAGAGAGAGGGGGGTAAAAATAACAAGGGCATAAGCCTACCATAATCTTGCGACCCCAGTCGAGCACCCATCCCTTGCTGGTTTAACACACAATGTATCACATTGAAGCTTTGAGGTTATATCAAGCCAAGTCTTGTCTATAGGTACACTTAATAGTTCCTCTTTTGTGCGTACATATTTATTTATGGTCAGAACACCCATTTCTGCAAGCTGTTAAGTTCAAGGGATCAGGATACTTGTCATGTATGATACAAAATCCAAAATGAAGACAACTATTAAGGTAACCTAAGAAACAGCATAATTTAATTCAGTTTACCATACATGTCTAAGAGCTAATGATGTTGCAACTTTGTCCATACAAGTCTTTGAAGCAATGACACCTGGGCCTTTATAATCAAAAGGAAAGAAAAAAAAGCATGTTATTTTAACAAGAAAATTTAGCTTTCAATTGAATATATATCTATTTGAGCAAACCTGTGTGTGGAACTCCTTCAGCCTCTAGCATAGACTGAAGCGTGCCATCTTCACCTATGCCTCCGTGCACTGTAGAAGGCATCAGATGATAGTTCATAAATCAGCAGTTTCCAGAAGCTATATCAGCTTGTGAAGTAAAGCTTCTAAAGGATACAAGAACAAGATTATCTTAAAAAGTTTGAAACCTATAGTGTATAAAAGATAGAACGTTATCAAATTTAAACAATAAAATGGAATGAAGGCAACTTCAGTTAATAAGATATGAGCCTAGCAAAAGAAACCTGAAATGAAAACTGTAGCCTGTACTTCCTTGGCATGCTTGATCCACTTCTCCAATGAAAATCTTACAGGTGGTTCATCACCTAATTTAGGAGACCAACTCTGATTCTTAAGCCCTTCCATTAAATCAACCATCACTTGGTTGCGCAATTGAGATGTCAATGCAGCCCGAGCTGGTTCTATTGCCTCTATGCAGGCATCAAGAACTTCCTCTGTTGTGTGTCTGAGTACAAGAGAGTATCTGGATTGAAAGCAAGGAGCAAACTATAACATTCATGAAGATGTAATAAGTGTTGAAAAAAGAAGTGAACAAACATAGAAAGCAGCACTTACGGCAATAACCAAACGACTCTAGAACCAGCATCTGCATCCATTCCATCTGTATGTTGACCAGAAGAATGGTCACTTGAGGGGGCAAGTAAACAAGGAGTTACGTCAAGCTGAGGGCAAAAAAAAAAAAGATCTCATATTTCAGGCATCAAAGTTCACTGTACCTACCCTAATGGGAATATACAAAGTCATATAAAAGGTAAGCCAAAGGCATTGCCTTTTTAAAAAGACAAATTCTGAATTTGATGGGCAGAGCTAGTTCAGGGCCAAGCATAGATCCCCGAAACTTTTTGACCTATATTCCCCTACCTATGCATACGAGGTAAAACGTTATTAGGGTGTCTTTTCAAATGGAGAAGGTCCTCATTAATTTATAAAGCCAATCTAAATATCCAAAGGATTCCTACAATTTCTATTGGTGAAGATTTTAAAGCTATGTCTCCCAATCATTTCTGTGACCTCCCTGAACTGTATAAAGTCCTAGTGGCAAGGTACCCTAGAAATATGCAACCTAAGAAATCATGTAGCTACCCCAACTTACATCATCAAATGACTGCAAGTTGAGCCAAACATTCGTTCCACTCATAAGGGATACTTGACGTTCTGAGCTGTCTCCTCCAAATATCACAAAAACTTTACGAGCAACTTCCCTGGGCTGTGACTTGTGTGGCAGATGGACTGATACATCGTTGTATGGTTGAAGATGGGGAAACCTCAAGCAAGCATGACGAATAATGCTTCTCAGAATGTTTGAATGAGAAAATCCGACCTGGACAAGAAAGGAAGCGTGTCAAAGAAATAGAGGCTTATACATGAAATAGACTACAATCAATGAGTCACAATTACTTCTTTTTTCGTACAGTCATGAAATTAATTAGCATGTGAATTTGAGTGGTGCTTTTAGCATCAGGGATGCCTGATAAACATCTCTTTTCAAACTTCACCACTGATCACAACAAAGAAACCTTTAGAGAAAAGGTTCCAAATTCAAGCCATCCCTACACCACAATTCAATTAATATCAAGGTATATGTGATAGCTTTTGATCAGCATTCTAAACCTAAAGGCATATGCTTCCTGGATTCACTTGACAACAAACAACCCACCTCTAAAGAATAGATGCTAGCCTTCAATAAGTATTCAGTTCAAGATGGCTACAGATAAATGACTGGCACATACATATAAAGCATGCTAACACTAAACCTTTCTTTAGAAGCTTACAGCAGAAAATTGTAATGAAGATTACCTTTGAGGCTTGCTGAAATAAGAAGCTGGTCTGCTCCATGCCACTGATCTGAAATATAGAATGAATATAATGAAAACCATAAGAATGAGAATCAATAAAACTACTGCCAAACATAGAGATTGACTTACCAAGTTAATATCAGTAAACACTATTGAGCCTGACTCATTCATTCCAAACTTTTCGTTGGAAGTTGAGAATGGATTCACTGAAGAAGGAAAAAACCATCCATCTATGCGAGCAAAATCACGCAGGCCAAGTTGTTTGAATAACAGAGATGCTCCTTCTCTAATAGTTTTTATAATATCAACAGGAAAACGGGGTGGAGTATGGTAAGCTACCTGTGTAGAAATCAAATGTGTAAGAATATCATATATGCGGTAGCATATAAGCATTTGAGAATGCAGAACTCAGTTGATAGTACAAAATCCTTTCTTGTAACCTTTTTGTACCTCAAAAGGAAACAAGAAGATGTCTTGTAATTTAGCAATCCTCAGAGGTACTACTGCATTACCTGTCTTGTAGGTAGATACTTCCTCCGATAGTTGAAAATTGCATCCTTTTCTTTCAAATCAACACTGCCATGAAACTGAAGTGTCACCTGTACATTGAGTGCCACATTATGAAAACCAAACACTCCATCAGTAGTTTCATTGGAGCCATGACTTTATTCTAAAAAATCAAAGTCAAAAGAACAAAGAGAATATACCTCTGTTGGCAGAAGAACGACAGGGTGAGAATCAACACCAGACCCCACATCAAGGACAATGGCTGTAAACTCACTGCCTCCTTCAAGAAACACCTCAACTAGTACTCTACTGTCAATCCCCTTCCAAACATTAGGAGAAAGTTTTAGTTCACATGGTCAAATCGTCCAGCTATAATCTAATAGTCAAAGTTTGGCAGGCAGTGTATAACATACCTAATTTATTGAGATGCTAAAATGGGAAATAAGTTTCTATTATCTTCAGAGTTCAAGACGAAGTTCCAAACTTTTCCTTGGGTATCTCAGGCCATAGAGGAAAATTGTCTCGTCTTTTGGTTAATTAAAGGCCCTTTTAATATCAGTTCCATATGAAGGAATTGATCAAAACTTGAAGGGTTTCTATGAAAAGAACTATTAAAATTTCCCAGGGTATAATCATCAGCACTAAATGTAACTTCAAAGTGATTTGCCAGTTATCTTGAAGTGAGCCACATGTTTACGAAGGTCAATAATCTCAAAGTTTAAATCAGGTAGCAGAAAAAGGAATTACCTCAGAGATGATATCATTTGCTTTCTTAAGAGAATCAGCAACACCATATGCAACAGTAACTCCAATACTTGATCCTGCTTTGGTTGGCTTTACCTGAAATATGAAGCATAAACTTAGGGAAACCAAATGTTGAATCATTCAACAGTGGGCATTTGGTTTTTGCTATACTTCACTTACCACAACTTTCCCAGATCTATCATCCAATTTATTGATCTCAAACCACTTGGATAATAAAGATTTGTCCATCTCTGAGCCCTGTATTACCAACTGTATGTAAGCAAATACAACTATAACCAAATAACGGTAAAGAAAAGAAGTTACAGTGAATCTTTCTGACCTAGTTACACATATTCTGAATCGGGCATGCATAAGCAGCATTGAACCAAATAAGTAGCTGTGACAAGCAAATGGTAAGTGTCAAGTAGGGAAGATGAATACCTGGACTAAGCAGCCAGGTACAGTTAAGAATCCTTGCTTGTTGAGCTCCAAGGAGGCATCATACTGCAATAGTTAAATGGCAAATTGTGAAAACAATAAGGACCTTAAAGGCTCAATTCACCATGGTTATGTATAACTCCACTTGGCATCATGTAGTTTAGGTTATGCAGTAAGGTGCTAGTTTTGGTTGGAACCTATCTTAGTTGGGAAATATGAATGTATCTTCATGCAGCAACTTAACAATTGTATTCTGGAAATATTTTCATATTTGAGAGCCTTGAATCAACAATTTTCAGAAATGTGATGCATTATAGATCTTACAAAGATGTTAATAATTTCTCAAAGAGGATTGCATGTGAGATGTCAGCACCCGATCAACTTTGAGAACAAGGAAATAAGATTTCAAATACCTTGTCAAATGCTCGACAGCACTCCTTCGATCCTGTCCCAACAAATGGAATATTGTAATTTTCCAACAGCTCCTGAAGGTTTCTCACCAAAAATCAAAACAAGTCAGAACCTTACATCAGATATTTTCACGATGGCCATATGTACATTGCATAGAACATTAGCAATAATGAAGGATGTACTACACCTGGATGCCACCATCTTCACCAAATTGACCATGAATCACAGGGAATACTATGTCCACAGAAGCTGTGAGGTGTTCTGCAAATTCAGACAAAGATGAAAAACCTAGGGCAAGGCTGCAAAAGTCAGACAATTAGTGTTCTCACCATTTTCAACTGTAACAACATAGTTACACTAAATTAAAATAAAAAGAAAGTACAAATTTTGCTAACCTTTCGAGTTTAAAATCAAAATCTGTAGGAGTATTTGAGTATACCTGAAATTTGGGATAGAAAGCCAAAATTTTTAACATTGTAATGAAAAGACTAATAAATTAGTTCACTTCATTTTATGTAACAGGGTTTCTTATCATTTGATGCGACCAAAACAAAGCAAAGCCATCGACATTTTTTTATAGATAGAAACTATCATATTCTAAACAACCCAAGATGAAACTAAGTGAAAAAAAACCGAAATCCTGTGCATTTGGCAGTTGCTGCTAACATCTAATAACACATTTGACCACTACTTGTTCGTTTCATGCAATAAACCTCCATCAACAATCAACCAAATAGGCCTAAAGAATGAACAGCTTATGTACAAACCTGCGCAGAGGATATGGCGTATGCATTAAGATTAGAGTCTATGTAATAGCAGCTGACATGCAAATCATCTCCCTGTTACAAATCCACTCTTATAATAAGTCAATAAGATAAAAAGGGTTAATTATACCAAGTAACTATTTTCCAAAGACATAGTATGATTTAATTTCTTCAAAAGGAACTCTATTTTTAATGAAATACTCTTTCATCAAATTTCTTTTAGCAATCAAACTATAGTTGTAATCAGTTTAGTCGAAAGAGGCAAGATGCGAGGAGGGATAATTTAATCGCATTGCTTGCAATGAGGTCTCAAGCTGTAATATCACCAATGACTCGTAATCAAGCCCGTAGTTTGGCATATCAAATGAACTAAATTATTACTTGCACCTGTGGGTTTATAAAAAGTTTGAACTTGCTACGTTCAAGCTTGATTCATTACAAATTATTACATGCACCTGCAGATATAAACTTTGCTACATTCAAACTTTATGAAGCTTTATTCATTAAAAATTATTATCTGCACCTGCGAATTTATCTGGAAAAAAAGAAGTGCAGGTTTATCTACAAGAAAGAGCACAAACTTTCCTATATTCAAGCTTGATCAACCTTATTTATTAGTTGCACATGCGAGTTTACCAGGGAAAAAAACAAAACAAGCCGAACTTTGCTACATTCAACCTTGATTCATTTAGATTTTTTGAGTTCAAGCCTTTTAGTCAAGCTATGGTTTAATGTCTAGACTTTATTCGTATAAGTTGAACCAAGAAAATGTCTTCAAACTTGAGCTAAGTTGAAGTTTAATGAGTTCAAGTGATTGAAGGACTCCCTAAAGCTTCTCTAGTATTTGAAGTATTAGGTTCAAGTTTTCTAAACTATTTAAGATCTTTTTAGAGCAACGGATTTGATCTGTGAAAGGGTCTATTTTCAATTCAGATCAGATTATTATCTACTCGAGAAACAGAAAGAGTGAGTAATAAACAATGACAACCAAAGCAAGCACCTGAATGTGATCAAGAACTGATCTCGCAGAGTTGAGTGAAATCCCGCGCTCAGCAGAAGGCCCACCACACACCACACCTACTCTCAGAACCCTATCCTTCTCTTTCCTCTTCTCCACGTCCTCCTCCTTAAACACCTCCACCGCACTGGCGCGTGCAACTCCAGCCCCCGAACATCCCGCGTTCAATGAAGAACCAGAGCTCCTCGGCTTCGGACTCAAGCCCAACAAGTACGAGGGACTGGAAGAGTGTGAAAGCGAGTTCTTCTTCTTCTTCTTAGTGTTAAGAAGAGCAACGGCGTCGTCTCGACTTTGAAGAGACGGATGGGAGGCAAAAGAGAGGGACGCCATTGAAAAATCGGAAAATTCAAACAACGGAGCGGAGGAGTGACGACGATGGATTCAGATACAGACCAAGAAGTTGAATCTTATACAAACACACACATATATAAAAATATAATCAAGAAGAAAAGAAGAGATTGGAAGTGGGGAGATGAGTGTGCGTGGCACTTTTGGCATTTTGCCTTTTGTTTGGGTTTTCGGGCGGCAAAGTAACGGCCCCTTCTCGGCGGCCGTTGGTGCTGACGGTTAATCTATTCCATAAAATCCTAATGCGACGAGGATTAGGTTTCGTTTGTGCCTGATTAATTAATTAATTATTATTGTTATTATGGATCCAATCATAAGCTATCAATCAGGTAATACTACAAAGCTGCAAACGACAAATTGTCTAATCGGGCCTTAGATCTTCTATCCCTCTTCCTCTATTTCTATCCTGTCCTCTTTTTATCTTAGTCAAGTAAGCTCAAATGAAAAAAGGACAGAGTAGGGACAGAAGAAGGAGTCAGAAGATCAGCCCCGTCTCATCAATATAAAGAAATAATTTTAATCAACCAAATATACTAATTGGCCTAGTATCAGAATTGATCACTTACCAATGCCAATTTCTCGTTTGGTGCATGTAAGAGTTGGCTATTAATGGAATAGAATATATCGTGATAGAATAGAACGAAACAATTTATAGTAGGATAGAATATAATATAATTAAAAATTATTTAAAGGGATGAAAGAATTTATAATATACTGCAGTGAAATGTTGTTTGAAAGATTGATGTAATGGAATGTAATATATAATAAATGATTATTATACTCTTTACATTAAAATCATTGTTGCAGGAGACTTATTATTTTATTATTAATTATATACAATTTATTATTAATTATATAAAAATATTATTATTAATTATTTAATATATTTAATATATTTTATTTTATTTTAAGTTATTTATATTTTAAAATAATTTATTTACATTTTATTTTTATAAAAATATATACAAACAATTACAGAATAATTTTTAAATATTTTCTATTTTTCATTACTAAAAATTTTATTTTATTTTTTATTAATTATATACAATTTATTATTAAGTATATAAATATGATTATTAATTTTTAATAAATTTTATTTTATTTTATTATATGTGATTTATGTTTTAAAATAATTTATTTTTATTTTATTTATATAGAAATACATACAAACGAGAATAATTTTCAATATATTTTTTATTAATGAAAATAAAAATATATATAAATTATTAATATATTTTTTATTAATGAAAATAAAAAATATATAAAAATTATTAATATATTTTTTGTATATATTTCTATATAAATAAAAAATAAATAAATAATTTTTTAAATATATATATTATTATTATTAAATATATATTTATTATTAATAATATAAAAAATTATTATTAATTATTTAATAAAATTTATTATATTAAATATTATTATATTTTATTTAATATATTAATATTATGAATTGATCAAAGTTGGTATTAAAAAGAATTATTGAAAGTATATTAGATAGTATGTATTTATTAATCTACGCTTCATCCTAAAAATCGGAAGTTTTTTATTTTCACTATTTAGAATGGAATGAAATCTAACATAAAACTCTCCACTTTTATCCTATTATATTTCATTATATTATAAAACCTTCAACTAAATAATAGAAGTACGTTACGTTATATCTCTTTCCATTTACTAACCCCTCAATTAAATCAAACAGGCTTAAGTAACTTTAAGTTCCTTGTTGAAGAAGAAGCATTTTCTGGGCCACAATCTCAATGGACCTGAGTAACATGACACGGTCGTAAAGCTCTCTGGATCTTATACTGAATTCTTGGCCTATTATTACTTAGACGCAACAAATATTATGCAGCCCAGTTTATGTTCTTTTTCTTTTTTTTTTTTGGTAAGATTGAAAAGTCCAAGCTTGATAGATTAACAGGCAATGGACCGGCCAGGTGATAATGAAAACATGCAGTTTGAAAAAGGTCCAAATTTTGAATAGACAGGTGCTGCAGATTAAACTCAAATTGGACTATTTAAAATAATGTTATTTTTAATAATTTTTTAAAATAATGCTATTTACAAGAAATTGAATAATTGGGTCTTTCAAAATTTTGGAAATAAGTCCCGAGACATTTTCTCGACCTAAGTTCGACTCAAAATTCAATCAAATCCAGTATGATTTGTTGATTTTGGATTGAATTCAAACTTTATTATTAAAATTAAATAATTTTATAAAATTAATTAAAGTAATATTTATTTACAAAATAGTCAAACCGTCTAATCCTAATTCATTTACGAGGGTTTGAATTTTTATCAAACACATAATAAATGCATGCTCAATTTATTCTCAATCATTTCTTCAACTTAAAATCAATTTTAAAAAATATACTCCCTCTTATTTATAATAAGTGTCGTTTTAGAGAGGTTTTAATTATTCAAAATAAGTATCGTTTGTGACTTTTTATGCATATTTATAATTTTACTTCCAAAATTACCCTTTAATTTCTCTCACATTTTAATTACACAGATTATATTTTTAAGGCATTTTAACATGTAATTAATAAGGGTATATCAGATGTTTTATTAATTTCTTAATAAATATATATTTTCTAAAACGACACTTATTATAAATCGAATGAAGTATATTCGATCTGTACGTGTCAATAGATGTAGGAAAAGTAACAGCAGGTAAAGAAAGACAAACGGAATTTGTGGAATGTAAACCTGTACCAAAAAGTCGCTGCATGACTTAGAATATGCGTTTTCCGTGTCACCACCGTCCAAATTAAGATAATTATAATGGACCACTAATTCTATTAAATTATACAAAAAAAGAAACAAAATGGCATACACTACGCATGGTATAGTATACTTGGAGTTCAAACATCCTGGGAGTGAAAATGTGTGCCTCGTTTTAAGGAAGTGGTCGAGATTGATTAACATATTATGCTCGTGGAGTGACTCTTGTGCTCTTCACCAACTGGAAGATGAATTACCCATTAACGTTGATCGAACTAAGATAGGTTCGTATTGCTATACCTAATTGAATCCACCATTATAAAAGAGAAGAAAGGAGATGGATATCTTGTTTCGATTATTTTGGGCCATCCAAATCTCATCAGGGAGTAATTAGGTGTAAACAAAATCCTGACCTAAAAGTTGAAAATGTTAGAAATATATGTAGATTAATATAATCACAACATTAATTTCATATGCTTAAACACAATTGAATTGTTTAATGAATATTTAATAATAATAATGAGATGGTTAATTTACTAATTACATTTGAGGCACATGGTAGTACCTTAATAACTATATGTTGGCCCATTAAATTATAGTTCACATCATCTATTAAAATGACACAATTAGCTTATTCTACCCCTTAAAGTATAACGTGTCGTAATATATGATATAAGGTAAGATTGTTGAATATATATAGTGTGGGTGGGTGTGTAAAAGATAAGGTTGGGTCTTCTATCATTACACTCTCTTGCACAAGGGTTTGGTTTTTCTTTGATAAGTTTTGGTTGACAAAATGGAGAGGGTTTAAGATTACACATTAAGTGTTGAAGGTATGATTTCATTGTCTTGTTATGCTCTAAATAGAATGTGATCTTGATTGTTAATTACTGCATTTATTATAGCAGAAAATCCTGACAGTGAAGCTATGGCTGTCCTGTGAGGTTCAGAGGGGACGAAATCTTCAATTTTCAATCCTATTCCTACTGTATACCATGTAAGCAGGGCCGTTCCTATAGTTTTATAGGCCCGGGACAAAATGAAAAAAAATGGCCTCAATAAATTGACAATATACTTAAATTTACATATTTATATGAAACATAAATAACTCAATTTATAAATTTACGTAACCAACTAAATATTAAATAATCATAACACTAACAAATACATAGAGGATCGTGATTTATGAAAAACAATTTCTCCGTGCATTTCTAGATGCAAAATC
>JANZLX010000005.1:1450312-1479787 GCA_025531955.1 Erythroxylum orinocense | reverse complement strand
AATATTTATATACATAAATAATTTTTATTACAAAATAAAATATAGCTAAAATTAAAAATATTTTTTATTTTTATGTTACCAAACAATTTATTGTACGAAGCTCTTTCAAAAAATCTCTTTTTAAATAAATGTAAAACAGTAAATTAGCTTATTAAAAAAATTATTAGAAAAAATTTAACATAGGCAACAAAAGTCATTGCCGGCTACATTGATAATGAGATCCCTCACCTTAGCCATTTTTCTTTCTTACTCTGAATCGCACTTGACTATTTTAAGTTGTTATCACTCCCTTCGTCCCCACCTCCTTCTGTAACTTTCAAACTATGATTTCACAAAAGTTATTTGCCTGGCCGCGTGTTTACACGACTTACACTCATGTAAAACTTAAGGTATCGTCGAATTGAGCTGGAAATTAATTCGGTGGTGGCCATCTAACTCCTCTCTTCCTCGTTCTATCGGTCCTCACTCCGTAATTCTATTGTTCAAGAAATTCATGAGCTTTTTAAGCAAAATTACACGATGGTCCAACACCATATCTACCGTGAGTGCAACTGTTGTGGGAATTGTTTAGTGAGTTATGCTAAGCATTTTGTGCTCAGCGTTACTTATTTTACCCTTCCACTTATTAGGTGTCATGTACTCTTTTTAGAGAATAGTTCGAGAATCAATTTCTCGCGATTCGTTATGTAATCGATTCCCTTTTTTCTCTTATATATAAAAAAAAGATATTAATTACACTTAAAAAATCTTTAAGAGTGTTTACTATGTTATTTTACATTTAATAACAATTCATGTTATGTCTATTTTTAATATCATTAGGCATTTAATTACTCTTATTTATAATAATTTAAATTTACAAACATCAGCAAATAATCGGTGAGGATGTATCCACGTGTAAGAGTGTGGATTGCACGGGAAGAGAGCCGCGTGGGGAGATGGAGAAGCGGGAGAAAGGTTTTAAAAAGAGGGAGAGAGAAAAACGGAATTTCCGAAGAAAGAAAAGAGAAAGCGAAAGAATAATAATAATAATAATTCCTCGTCTGTCTTTCTCAGAGTATCTCTAATGGCTGGAAATTTTTACGAGATAGAGAGAAAAAGAGAAAGCTAGAGAGAGAGAGAAGGATTCTTTTAGAAAGAAACGATAACCGTCAGCTTTTTCGAGAAACAAACATTCGGAGAGAGGAGTGAAAGAAAAAGCCATGGCCATGGGTTCTTCTTCGTCGGCGGCGAATGTGGCGGTGGAGAAGGCGACAAGCGATCTTCTCCTGAGTCCTGATTGGACCATGAACATCGATATCTGCGATTCTGTTAATTCTACGCACTGGTACTTGTTTCTTCATTTTGTTCTTTGTTTTTCTGAGCTGTTGTTTGTTTTTCGGCTTTATTTCGTTGTCGGAGTCGACGTTTGGGTTTTCGCTTTATAACTTTCGCTTCTTATTCTCTTGTGTTTGTTTGTTTGATTTTCTCAAGAGAATTTTGTGCTATACTTATGTTTTGAGGGAGTTACAGGAAATTCTGCGTGGAGTTCTAATTGAATTTTCTTTTACGTAGCCTTATGGTTGATAAGATGATAATCTGTAGATTATGAAAATTAAGGAACGATCAAATCTCATACTGGTGTATTAAATCTAGATGGAAATTTTCTCGTAGGGAGGACGTTCAGGTTATTTTCCTTTTGGTGAACCGATGTTTGAGTTTGTTTTAAGGAACAGCATATTCGTTGAGCGTAGAGCGTAGTATTTTGGTACTGGTGATCAGACCGGTTATTTAGTTGCTTTATTTTTCATTTGTGATTTTTGAATTGTTATGGATCACATGTGCTTTCGAAGCATATTCTATGAGTGTAAATTTTATGTACATTGATAACCATGTTTTGAATTGCTCAGGGCGGCAAAAGACGTAGTGAAAGCTGTGAAGAAAAGGTTGCAGCACAAGAACCCTAGAGTGCAGCTACTGGCTTTGACCGTAATTTGATTACAGTTTCATTTTAGATTGTTTTCGTGTTATTGGCTTGCGCCTTTTTCTTTGTGTAGCGATTACCAAGTTAATAGTAGTGGAGGTATTGTCTATCATGCCTATGCTATTGATTGATTGCCTATGAAATCTGCTTTGCAGCTTTTGGAAACAATGGTAAAAAACTGTGGTGATTTTGTTCATTTTCAAGTTGCTGAAAAGAATCTATTGGGAGAAATGGTCAAAATTGCAAAGAAGAAGGTAACACTTTGAAAATCTTTAGTCATAATTTCCCATAATATGCATGTCACTGTTTCTGTGTTTGTAGAACTTTTTCATTCATATATAGAAATGAAGATAAGAAAAATATTTACCTGTGGAAATGCAAAGTAAGGTCCTTATGGGTAAAAGCACAGTTGCTGCAACCTTCACGGAATGTGCATATGAAGTGACAGTTCATGTCAAATTGCCCATCATTTTTGAGTTTGAAGGTCTCCATTCATATGGGATGTTTTAGACGCAAATGTGAATATTAGACAAGAACGTATAATACTGGAAAATTATGTATTTATTAGAGAATTTTGAGCACTAAAATCTGTGTTTATTAGAAGAAAACATTCTTATATATATATATAAAAGAAATCCTATCTCTGTAAGGAATATACAGGAGGAGACCTATCTAAATGAGGAAGAACTAAAAATCAGTTCCCTCTAACTTAGATTTGACTACCTAAATAGGAAAGTACATGAAATAAATTAATTACATTAACAAATTAGTTAACAAAATCACAAATCAGTAGCTGATTCTAAATCTTCTGACATCTTCCCTCAAATTGATGTTGGTGAGTCTACAAGTGTCAATTTACCAATAAAAAATTATGGCATTGTCGTGATATGGATTTTGTGAAAATAGCTTCAAGCTGTAGAGTAGTGGAGATATGAGGCAAGGTAATGACTTGACAGTCCTAGGCCTCTTGGATGAAATGGCAGTCAACCTCTATGTGCTTTGTACGCTTATGGTAGACATAGTTGGCAGCAATTTGGATAGCACTAATGTTGTCAACATGTAATGGAGTTGGTTGAAGTTGCAAAAAACCAAGCTATGTGAGGAGACCACATAACCAAATGATTTTAGAATAGGCATCAAACATGGCACGATATTTTGCCTCAGTGGATGACTTGGATGCGTAATTTTGTTTCTTGCATTTACAAGAGATAAGAGCATCATCAAGATACGTACACCATCTAGTAGTAGATTCCCTTGCGTCCAGGAAACCAACCCAATCAATATCGCTAAAGGCTTGTAGTTGAAGTGGAGAGCCAGCAGGGAAAAATAGGCTACAATTAGGTGTGCCAATAGTGTATTAGATGATGCGTCAAATTGTAGATAAGTGGAGATGCCAAGGAGATTGCATGAACTTGCTAACATTGTGAACAATATAAGAGAAGTCTGGTTGAGTAATGGTTAGTACCAACCAACTTACGATATAAAGTAGGATCATTAAAAATCTTGCCTTTATTACATTGGTATTTCACATTAACTTCCATTGGAGTTCCATCAGAAGTATTATTTGTGGGTTTGACTAACTTCACTAAATCCTGAATGTATTTGTGTTGATTCAAGAAAATGCCTTGAGGCCTATGATGAACTTCTAACCCTAAGAAGTAGATGATCTGGCCAAGGTCTTTCAGGTGGAAACTAGAGTGCAACAATTTTTGAAGTTTACAGATGGCCTCTAGACCAGAACCAGTGATATCAATGTTATCCACATAAAAAGAAGAACTATCCCTTTGGATGTCTGTTGGAGAAACAGAGAGGGGTCATATTGACTCCGAGTAAAAGAAAAATCAAGGAGTATGGATCAAAACTTTTCAAAGCTTACACATGATACCTGTTTCAAGTCATATAAAGAGTGTTTTAGTTTGCAAACATCATTAGGAGAGGAAGGGGGCATACCATATGGAAGTTTATGTAAACTTCTTCCTTGAGATTGCCATATAGGAATGTGTTCTGGACATCCATTTGAAGTAAAGCCTATGATTGAGATGCTGCAAGTGCTAAAATGTTTGCACGGTGGTCCATCTTGGCTACCAGTACGAAGGTCTCTTCATAATCTAGGCCATACTCTTGGTTATTCCTAAGAACCACCAACTGAGCCTTGTAACGATCTATGGATTCATTAGAAAGAAGTTTGACGGAAAGCACAAATTTACTGCAAAGAGGTTTGATAGATGGAGGTTGTGGTACAAAATTCCAGTTGTTTTTCTTCAATTGCAAGAAGTTCAATTTCAATAGCTTTCCGCCATCACTAATGCTCCATTGCCTTTATAAGATGAGGAAATAGGAATAGAAGACAAGATGGCTCTCGAGGATATAGGATTTTGAAAACCATACTTATATGGGGGTTTACTAACTCGTGGCAGGTGCAGTTAACGTAACAAGATCAGCAACAGGATTGATCTTGAGGAGGTTCTGGAGGTGAGAAATTCTGATTTATTATGGCTTTGGAACTTCTATGATGCACCAATTTAGATTTTTTTCGACTTGCAGCAGAGCCAGTAAATATAGGCAGTACAGAAATGGAGAAAGAGGATCTTGATGAATTGGAAAGAAAATGCCGATTTTCTTAAAAGATTACTTTTAGAACCCCAATCATGACTTAGATTGGGATGATAAGAAAGAAATCCTTTTTGATGTACAGAATAACCTAGAAAAGCACATTTAACTGACTGAGCTGTGAGTTTTGTGCGTTCATGTGTAGGAAGATGAACATAACATATGCAGCCAAAGGTACGAAGGTTAGATCATTGGGATGACCAAATAACTGAGTGAAAGGAGAGACATGATTCAATTGGGGAGAATGGATAATTCATGTTCAAGCTGGAATCTACGAGTAGTGTTTTGCTGACTATAGATTTTCTTTAGGTAATTCCACATCTCAGCTGCAGTATTGGAGGATCAGAGATTCAAAACGATGTTGAGTTTGACAGATCCTAAAATCTATGCTCTGATTTGAGCATTCTCGAGCTTCCACTTGGCATATTCATTGGTGTCTTTGTTAGTGGCAGGTTTGCTGCCATTATTATGACCTCATATATCTTTGCCTTTGACAAATATCTTGAAGTGGAATGCCCAGACTGAGTAGTTTTTGCCGTTAAAATGAACCGAGAACGAATCATACTTGTCTGTAGACATGAGGCTGCAAGAACTTGATCAAAATAACTAGGAACAAGACACTCAACTAGGGCTGTGTAGAGCAAAAGAACAAGAGACATATGGAAATTCAGAACCGAGGTTCTGATATCATGTCAAACTTAGCAATTTTTGAGCACCAAGGCCTATGTTTATTAGAAGAAAATATTATATATACAGAAGAAATACTACCTCGATAAGGAATATATAGGAGGAGACCTATCTAAATAAGGAAGAACTAAAAATCAGATCCTTTAACATAGAGTTGACTACCTAAATAAGAAAGTACATAAAATACATTAATTACATTAACAAATCAGCTAATTAAATCATAAATCAGTAGCTAAATCTAAATCTTTGACATTTATGACCATACAGAGTCCTATGCTTTCTCGTTGCATTTTGTCATTTGGAAATGCCTTTTTCTGCTTATCTTCAATAAATGTAGCAGATTCTCTTGGCCATGCTGTTCCATGCTGTTTCTCATGCCAATACTTGATTTCATATGCATTACATGATATATTGATTTTGGCTCTATTTCTGCAGACAGATATGCATGTGAGAGATAAGATCCTAGTTTTGCTGGATTCCTGGCAAGAGGCATTTGGTGGGCCTGGATGCAAATATCCTCAGTACTATTCGGCTTATGAGGAACTAAGGGTGAACTTGTTAACTAAATCATTTGATTGTTTGCTATGTTGCTTCTGTCCTTTTGATTATCTATGACGTGGTTTGAGTGCGATGTTCTTATCTGTCTATCTAGGTCATTGAGTTATTGTACATGTTGATGGTCAGCTTATAGGTCCATCACGAGTATGGTTTGGTATCATTGCCAGCAATAAGTTGCTTGTGATAATTCTGTGAAAGTTATACGGGTGATAATCTACTTGATTTGATATTTCTGGGAAAGTAGTTTATTGATCTCCTTGTAAGCGTGATTATTCTGATATGTGGAACATATTTGGTGATGATGTGCTACTGCAGCCTCAGAAATTCCATTGATGACATGTCTGTTTTCTGATTATAAATAGCTGATGCCCATGATGGCATTTGGCGTAAATTGCTAAATAACTAATTCATCAGTTGGATTGGGGAAATGTGCAGCGATCAGGAGTACAATTCCCAAAACGTTCCGGAGATACAGCACCAATATTTACACCACCTGCAAACCATCCAACAACTCACCCTCCTCAAGCTGGATATGGAATGCCTAGCAATGCCTCTAGGAGACTAGATGAAACAATGGCAGCAGATATTGGGGGATTAAGGTGAGGATTAACAAAGCTATTTGCATTTTAAAATCATTTCATACTGTTTTCCTTTAAAACTACTTGATCTGTTACAATGTCCTTATCATTATTTTTTATCTTATTAGTTCGTCAGGCTTGGATTCCATGCGGAATGTTATGGAACTTTTGAGTGATATGCTGCAAGCTGTTAGTCCTGATGATCGAGAGGTACAAATTGTCAAGGCTTTTGTTTTCCCCTGGATGATAGTAAGTATAACAATTAATCTTATCATGTGATGATGCTCATTCTTTCAGGCTGTAAAAGATGAAATTATCATTGACCTTGTCAACCAATGTCGGTCAAACCAGAAAATGTTGATGCAAATGTTGACAACAACTGGGTTAGTTCTGTGATAACTAGTTTGTTTCTTTCGCACGGCCATGTAGAAGGATACTTGCTTGTGTCATACTGCACATGCCCTGCACCTGCATAAACTGGTGTTTGCATGTATTGAGTTAACTTGCTTTCGTTTCAGTGATGAAGAGCTTCTTGATCAGGGGCTTGAGTTGAATGACAGTATGCAAATCTTACTTGCCAAGTATGATGCTATAGCTTCTGGCTCCCCAATGCCAGCTCAAGTTCCAAACATAAGCCCTAAACCAATCGATGCTCTTTCAGATGGCAAACCATCAGAAGAAACAAAGGTCTGCAGCCCAACACCTAGCAACAATGTCATTGTGCCAGTCGCTAATGTGACAAGGGGCCATATGGATGGAGAGGAAGAAGAGGAGGATGATTTTGCAATGCTAGCTCGAAGGTAGGATATGATACCTTGTATCATATTTGTTCTCTAGGTGATGGTAAGTATTTGATATATGAGTGATTTGTGGGGTATTTTTTTCATCATGGTGAGATGCGCAAAGAAATGAAATTTAAGGTATTGAGTTTGGATCTGAACATTCTACTTAAGCGGTTTAGAGAGATTGCGCCATTGCCGTGTATAGACATATTATAACTTTCCCCTTTGTTGTCTTTTTTGTAACCTACCTGTCCACTTGATTAATTGTGGGCACTTGCAACTTTTTGGACGGTTCGATTGGGGTTTATGGATTGAGTTGAATAATCAATGCTCTTCTTATGTGAATGCAGGCATTCCAGAACTCTTTCTAGTCATGCACCAAGCACAGATGGGACCTGCGGAGCTCTGGGGCCAGTAGAATCTACCAAAATGATGCCATCTGCATTGAGCTCCTCAAATATTGTGCAATCCGATGCGTTGGCTCTTCCTGATCCACCTGCATCTGTTAAAACGACAAAAGAACAGGACATGATTGAGTTCCTTAGCCGCACTTTAGCTAACACATCCACCTCACCCAATTCCATCCTCCCTTCAACGCCTCCAGCATCCAATGACAACATGCAAGAAACACCGATTTCCTCTGCTACCCAAGGATACCCTCACATTTCTCAAGGATGCAATGGGAACCAAGGGCAGGTGTCGTACAACAGTTATGTTGTTCCATGGGCAGAGTCTCAACCCGCAAACCAATTACAGCTATCGTCACAACTTCAGCAACAATTCCAAGCTCAGCCTCAGCCTCAACCCCAACAGCAATACCATACTCAGCCGCAACAACAATTACGGCCTCAATCCCTACAGCAATACCATACCCAGCATCGAACACAATTACAGCCTCAACCCCTTAATCAACACCATAGTCATCATCCTCAAACACAATTACAGTCTGAATCCCAACAAAAATTCCAAGCTCATCATCAAACACAATTACAACCTCAGTCCCAACAGCAATTTCATATTCAACATCAAACCCAATTGCAGCCTCAAACCCAGCAGCAATTCCTAACCCAGCCACAGTATCCTCAAAGTCAGCAACAATTACAAGCTCAGTTTCAGCCACATTTGCAGCCACAATATCCTCAATTTTCTTCTGGCTACCCTCCTCCACCTTGGGCGTCTACGTCTGATTATGCTAATGGCCAGTATAATAGTTCTACTGTTAATACTATGAATTCAACCTTTCGGTTGAGTACAACTACTTATAACTCCTTCCCAAAAGTGAGCAATGGTAATGCTGATCCTTCAATAAGCTCTGTACCTCGGCACCCTGCAAGCCCTGCAGGACAGAAGACCTTTACTCCGTCGTATAGATTGTTTGAAGATCTAAATGTTCTTGGCAGAGCAGATGGAAGGTATAAGACGACTAATGGTACATCATAAGGTCTGTCTGGCCCAAGTATGATGGATGGGAGAAAGTGATTACTAGTTCTGGACATGTATTTTCTGATAATATGATATCATTGCTGCTCTCTCTTGTCTGTTTTCCATGTATCTGCAAGAGCTTCCATTTGTGGCAGGGCAGGGGAAATATAGCTATTGGATGTTCCCCGATTCATTAGTTAAGTCATTTTAATTCCATTGTAGTTAATTTGGTTAGTATTTTGTGTTTGGTTGCTTTCAGGCTTCTTGCGAATGTTGTCTTAAAATGGCTTGCTAATATCTTGCTCAGCGGTTTCTAGTGATTGGAGAATTGTATTGAGCTGAGATTGCAACCTTTTTAGCTATGTTGATTGTCACCTGCACAATTTGAAACTTACGTAACACACAAACTCAGAGTCTAAACGTAACAAAGTTAAATTTGATTAGATGGCATTCAATTTGAACTGACAAAAATTAGCTATGACTATAAGGGCCTTTTTATAGTATGGCCCAATTGTGGCTCAGTCGATCTTTTTGAGTTTCAAGTTGGGTTTTGTTATGGGCTGTATAGCCTATAAGGATTAGTATGGCCCAACATTTCTTTGGGCTTAAATTTGGGTGGCCCAGTTAGATTAGTTAGGACCTTAATGATTTCAAGGTGGGTTGTCTTATGGGCTATAGGAGCCCGGTTACATTTTGATCTTTGGGCTTTTCTTGTATCCATTTGTGCTTCATTTTTGGACCTTTTTGGTTTCCAAGTCCCTCTTTGGACTTTTAGAATGGGCCAATTGTGTTGTAGTTTTTGGACCTTTTGGGCTTCAGATTGTTTTTGTTATAGATATTAAGGGTCCAGTTGGGTTTTGTCTTTGGGCTTTGTTAGTGTTGCCCAACCTTAAATTGGCCTTTAACCCTTGTTTGGGTTTCACGTTGGGTTTTGTTATGTAGCCTTAGGCGCTCATTTGCTTTCTGGTCTTTGAGCTTTTTCTAGAGTGCCAATTGTGCTTCGGACTTCGTAGATTTAGGACCTGGCTTATTATGAGAAATTTGAGTAACGCCAACTCTAAGTTTAGACTTTGGAATTTTATTGAGCCTGACTAATAATGAGAAATTGAGTCAGCCACACCATACTAATAAAGCGAAATTGAGCCCAAGGACTAGTCCAGACCAGCATTATTGCCAACCATATTTTGAAATTGAGAGAAACTATAGGTCAAGGAATTAGCTATTGATTTGCTCATTCATTCTCCACATTTTTTTTCTTAATTACATGTTACATAGAAGGTAATGAAAAGACCTACAACCAATAGCATTTTTCTTCTTTTAAATACAGAGGACCAAAGGATATGAACAAGTTGAAATGTCCCCCGCGTTCCCAAGGGGGCCATGCCAACTCTCTAAAACCCCTATTCTCAGCACTATCTATCTGCAATGCTTTTAATTATGACAACGGACAACCGTGCTGCTTTTACACAAAATGAAAGAACACACCAGTGAAAAGACGGAAAAGGAAAAGAGAAGATGCCAAAAGAGGAATGATATTTACACACATTTACCATCGTAAGAATTATTTGCCAAAGCCTCCACCAGCGAATACCACAGGGATTGTTCCCCTACTATCTTGTGTGAACATCTCTCTACATTGGAGGCTAATGAATCTGTATTTCAGCGTGCCATGTTTCGATGAGAGAGCAACTGAGCCCAGCAGAATGCGGAATGTATCATTTTCTGTTGGCTAAGATCACGCACTCCCATGACAATCAATCAAACAACAGTCCTCATACATCCGATGCTGCCTGGCTAACCGTAACGTGAACTCAAAAGTTAAAAGAGTGGTTTATCTTGCCTGATAATTTTCATCTCCATAGATTGAGACCCAAGCATCTGCAGCGCCAGCACCAAGAAGCACTTGGTAGGGATGAAATGCGAGGCAGCTTACAGAACCAATCTTCTGGGCCATTAAGGTTGGGTAGTACCGAATGGCACCTAGCGGTTCGCCTTTCAGGCTGAATACTTTGATTATTTTATTTGCTGAGCCACTAGCAATCACTGGGGCATGCCTATGAACAGCTAAAGCTGTAAGCGAGCCTCTAAAAGAACGGATCGTGAGATATGCATCTTTACTGTTTCTGATATCCAAAAACTCAATGTCACCAGCCTGAGATGCACTAGCAATCTGAAAGAGGACATACGAGAAGAGAAGAATCAAGGACACAAAAATTACATATTGCACGCAATATATATATATATTAAATGAGCAACTCAAACAAGGATTTAGAGATTCCAGATTACCTTTCCAGGATCAAGTCCAGGTAGAAAACCAATCCCCACAACTCTTTCTAATTTCTGCTTGTGAGGCCGCGTAGAGCAAACAAGCCTATAAATTGCAATTTAAATGGCAGTTAGGACAGAAAAAATGAGAAAAAATGAAGGATGTTACATTGCCCAGGCTCCGCAGATCCAGGTTCTAGGAAGCAAGTTGCAACTAATCATTAAAAGATAAAAGGGAACTGAAATTGTAGAGAGAAAAAGTGACATCTGCCCCATGCTAGAGGAACCACATCTGTATATTACTTACATGTCAGGTTTCCTCACATCATAGAGTTTGACGGTGCCATCTACAAAACCAGCAGCAAGTTGGCCTCCATGAACTTGAGAAGCAGACTAGATAAAGATTAAAAAGAGCTGATCAACATCAAATGCCGTCAACAGACACTTGACAGCACATCATCAACTAATGCAATGGAAAAAGAATCTTGTACAATAGACTTTTAAAGTAGCAGAAAACTCCTGAACTACACAAGAACCTTAAATGTAATTTTGCCCATGTTAAATGTACTTTCTGAGCAATTTTCGGCATTGGATAGCACTTGCTGTCATTAGGAAGAATTGCTTAGGATCTCACTTACTGTCATTGGAATAAAGTATTGATAGTGCAACACTGTCCTATGTTCAGCTATTAGATGTTAAAAATGTAAGTAAAGATGCAAGAACAGTAAACCAAGAGACAAAAAGTGAGCATAAGCTATTTTTTCAAGCTGCATTTGGTAATCTTGTCATTTAGCAACAGTTTCACTAGCAGCACATAAAGTGAACTAAATATGCAAGAGCAGTATACCAAGAAACGAAAAGTGAGCATGAGCTATTTTTTCAAGCCGTACTTGGTAATCTTGTCATTTAGCAACAGTTTCACTACCAGCACATATTTGCCAAATATCCCCTCAATTTTAAGTATTTTTCAAATAAAAGAAAAATAATAAGATGGAACTTCATACAAAGTTATATTCAACAAAATACAGCTATTTGAATTGGGAAAGAAATATAGATGAACTAGTACCACAGAAGATGCCATGAAAAATATAGAAGAATCACAACTCAAAAGGATAACCAGGAACTAAAAGTTCTAACCTGAATATAAACAACATGGCTCATCACACTAAGATACAAGTCAAACAAAATAAGACAGAAGAATCCAACAAAAACTAACCAATGCTGAAACACTGCAATCTGATGATGAGGGTATAGAGTTCACCACTTGTTCTTTATCCAGGTCCCAGCACATTATGGATGATATCTCACCAGATGCAAACTGCCAATGAAGTTATGCAGAACAACATTCTTGAACATCAGTTAGAAGCATAGCAACTTATTACATTCTAGATTTACAATGATATGTACCAGATAACCAGACTGCTGTTGCCAATCTACAACAGCATTCAAACTTCGAACACCAGGTTTATGTCCTTGAATTGAAGAGAATGCAGTAACAAGCTTTTGTTTTTCCATGTTAGTGTAATCTTTCCAAATCCGAATCTTTCCATCACCTACATAACAGAGCATGGAAATATATTCTGTTGAACCATCTTATAAACAATTTCTAATTTTATGAGACAGAGAAACAAAAGTAGTAGTTATTACATGAAGCAACAAGAAGCAGACTGTCATCAAGCTCATTTAAAAGGCAGAGATTAGAGATTCCTTTCTGAGGGTAATCATGATTGTCAAACTCATTGAGAAGTGTACCTTCGTCATAATTCCATACCCTATGAAGAAAAATGCACCAAATAGTCATAAACAGATCGTTGAAGCACAGAAACAACCACAAGAATAATCAGATGTTGAAGGACTGCATAATTGAACTCACGTATATCAATGCATTACTCATGTATGCACAGACATACATAAATCGATGTTTCCAAAGTAGTATTTGTTCAAAACTTTGAATTTTGACTCGAACAATATCTTAAAATTGTCTATAGCACTTTACGATATCATATTTCACTCATACTTTTTAATATATTTTCAATAAATAATATCACAATCATAAATCACTACACTGGTCAACTTAAGAACATTGTTAAATCTACTATGCATCGAGGCATGACATAAGTGAGAAGAAATACCACAAATATATTCCATCTACTGTACTACGAATCATCTCGTAAAGATCACTCATGCAAGCATCCGTCATGCATAAGCATATTTCATTTTCACGACTTTATTTTCTCATCTAATTAGTCTTTATAAGGTTTTTCTATTTGTTTTTGTTGGATAATTATCTTAGATAAGCTTAGTTAGCTTAGGAGATTATCTTCTAGGAGATAAGTTTATCTTGTAGTAGATAAGATAAGACATACTATAGATAGGATAAGTTAATATATTCGAAAAATCCAATAGTTTAGTAATATTAGAATAGATTATACTCATGTATAAATTACATATAATCAGATAAATAGAGTGAGTTTTCTTATGATATTTTTTATACCCTCTTGTTTCATGATATCAGAGCTACCGATTCTGGTAGCCTAATTTTTCCAGCCACATCATGGTTGGAGTTCAACCAACCTTCGGTTCCTTTGATGAGTCCCAAACCTCATCCCAAACACCTAGTTACTTAATACCTTCAGCCCAAACTCCATCTCCTTCTATTGATAATCTTTCATTGCAAATCACGCAACATAGATTAAATGGAACAAATTTCTGAGAATGGCCCCAATCAGTCTAGTAATCAAAGGAAGAGGCAAGGCTAGATATCTAACAGGGGCAATTCCTCAACCACACGAAACAGCAATCACTTACAGTGCTTGGGAAGCTGAGAATTTTATTCTCATGGCTTGACTTATAAATTCAATGGAGCCGAAAATAGGAAGAACCTACCTATTCTGCAAAACTGCAAGAGAAATTGGGAGGTTGTGCTAGAAATATATTCTGATTTGAAAAACACTTCTCAGTGCTTTGAAATTAGATCAAAAATCAGAAATACTCAACAAAGTAATATGTCAGTTACCGAGTATCATAACTTGCTCACTGAATTATGGCAGGATATGGATCTATTTTACCCAGTAAATTGGGAGTGTTGTGCTTATGTCGAGAAGAATGAAAAATTATTGGGGAAAGAGAGAGTTTTTGATTTCTTGTAGGGACTTAATGTTGGACTTGATGAAGTACGAGAAAGGTTACTCGGGTTTAAAACCATTGCCATCAATCCGAGAAACGTTTGCTGAGGTTCGTAGAGAAGAGAGTAAGAAAAGGTCATGCTTACCTCACAAACTTTTGAACAAACCTCTCAAGGCTCAGCTTTAGTAGCAAACTCTTGAAAGGAGTCTACTTACCAAACCCGAGAACAAGAAACCAAAAATAAGCAGTGGTGTGACCACTGTGATAAGCCCTACCACACCCGTGACACCTGCTTGAAATTACATGGGAAACCACCAAATTGGAAACCTAAAAGCCAAAGAGTTCAACAAAAACAGAATCCGATATCAGCAAATCCACAGGGCTAAACCTGCCCCCCCAACAGATTGCACTACTCCAACTCTTGAATCAGACAAAAATCACAACTGAGATAGACTCACATGACCAACAAACCTCTACTGCAGCACTAGTGCATAAAGTTAACCTGTGTCAATCATTATTATCAAAGTCCCTAAGTCAAAATCTCCAGATTGTGGACACAAGGGCATCAGATCACATGACTGGGTATTTGAATGTCTTTGAAAAATATGAGCCATGTAACCAGAAAATTAATGTTTGGGTCGCGGATGGAAATGGGTCACTGCTATTGGTCAAGGGCGAGCTTGTTTGCCAAAACTGACATTAAATACTGTTCTCTCTGTGTCTAACTTAACTTATAATCTACTATCTGTCAGTCAATTAACCAAGTACATGGTCTGTATTGTGACGTTCTTTCCATCTCATTGTGAATTTCGAGACTGGTGCTCGGGGAAGATGATTGGCAATGCTGAGGAGAAAGACAGACTTTACTACTTCTCAAGAAAGAGTACTCCTACTGAATCCAAATCACCACATAGAATTTCCTTTTCAGTTATGTCAAATTCTGAAGTAATGTTATGGCATCAATGCCTTGGTCATCCCAATTTCCCATATTTGAAAATCTTATATCCAAACCTTTTCATCAATAAAGATTAGATTTCTTTATATTGTGAGCAATGTGTCTTTGCAAAACAAAGCAAAAATACTTATCCCATACACTCATACATATCCTCAAAACCTTTCCAATTAACTCATAGTAATATTTGGGGCCCCGCTAGAGTTACAAGTCTAACCAATACTCGTTAGTTTATCAGTTTCAATGATGATCATACAAGGGTATGCTGGGTATATTTAATGAAAGAGAAATCTGAAGCCTATCATATCTTTAAACAGTTCCATAAACTCATCCAAAATGTATTCCAAACCTCTATTCAAGTAGTGCGTACTGACAATGGGAGAGTATTTTTCAACTGATTTTATACTCCACAACAAAATGGGATAGTGGAGAGAAAGAATCGTCATCTTTTAGAGGTAGCCCGATCTATAGTGTTTACCAACTTTGTTCCAAATTCCTATTGGGGAGAAGCCATTCTAACTGCCTCATACTTGATAATCGTCTTCCTTCAAAAAACTCTTAAATTCCGAACCCCATTAGGTGTTCTTCTAGAACAATATCCTCACATTAAACTCCTAAATTCTCTTCCTCCTAAAGTCTTTGGGTGTACTGTTTTCGTACACAACAATCAACCCAATAGAAGCAAACTTGACCCACGAGCTATTAAATGTGTGTTTGTTGGATACTCTCCCACTCAAAAGGGTTATAAATGTTTCTCACCTTCTACAAACAAGTTCTTTGTTTCATATGGTCACTTTTTTCAATAAACAGCCATACTTCACCAATACCTCTCTTCAAAGGGAGACATCCAATGAAGAGATTTATTGGAACCCAAGAATATCACTTCCTATCTCACAAAGCTTCCCTCAAAAGCTGCAAACACCTACAAATGATCCTGAAATTGTCCAGTCCAATTCAGTGGGAGAACCAATTCCCAAAAAACCAACCTTGGTGTATTCTCGAAGGCCTAAAGCTCCTCAACAAGGCCAATCATTGGACCAGGAACCAACTCCTAGAGAGACTGTGGTAAGTGAATTAGATGTGCCAATTGCACTAAGAAAGGGGGTAAGATCATGTACTAAATATCCTATTTCAGATTATTTGACTTACTCAAAGTTATCTTCAAAGTTTAAAGCTTTCACAACTAAGCTTGATAGTGTAAGAATTCCAAGAAATGTACATGATGCATTCTAAGAACCTAAGTGGAAGGAAGTTGTACTTGAAGAAATGAAAGCTTTTATTTGATAATAAAACATGGGAGATTGTGGATCTACTCGAAGGGAAAAAGGTGGTTGGTAGCAAGTGGGTGTTCATCGTGAAATATAGGACAGATGGAGAGATTGAAGGGTATAAGGCTAGATTAGTGGCTCAAAGCTTTACACAAACCTATGGAATAGATTATGAGGAGACATTTGCACCAGTTGCGAAGTTGAAGACAATTAGAGCCCTTCTATCATTGGCTGCAAATTTAGATTGGGAACTCCATCAGCTCAGACATTAAAAATGCCTTCCTAAATGGTACATTAGATGAGGAAATATATATGAGGATACCACCAGGTTTTGAAACCGAAGAAGGGAAGGGGAAGAGTTTGCAAACTAAAAAAAAATCCTAATACGGCCTCAAATAGTCTCCACGAGCATGGTTTAAGAGGTTCTGTGACACGCTTGGCAAGTTTGGATATAAACAGGGACAAGTTGATCACACAATGTTTGTGAAGTGTGGAAAAAATAGAAAGAAATCCATCTTGATTATATATGTGGACAATATTATAATCACAGGCGATGACATTAGTGAGATCAAGGATCTTAAACAAAAATTGAGGCTGGAATTTAGGGTAAAAGACCTCGGAGCATTAAGACACTTTCTTGGAATGGAGATCGCTAGAAGTAAGGATGGTATTTTCATACCTCAACGAAAATACTTTCTTGATTTACTGGAGGAAACAAGAAAGATGGGTTGCAAACTTATGGGAACTCCACTAGAGAGAAATTGGAAATTCAAGAAAAATGAAGAAGATCCTCCTGTTGACAAAGGAAGATACCAAAGGTTAGTAGGAAAACTTATGTATTTGTCACTAACCAGACCAGATATTGCTTATTCAGTGAGTATTGTTAGCCAATTTATGCACTTTCCAACTTAAAGACATTTAGAGGCAGTCAACCATATTCTGAAATATCTCAAAGGCAATCTAGGTAGAGGATTAATGTTTCGGAAAAATGAGAAAAGAAGCATAGAAGGGTTCACGAATGCAGATTGGGTTGGTTGTATTGAAGACAGTAGGTCAACATTTGGTTATTGTACTAAACTATGGGGGAATCTTGTCACATGGAGAAGCAAGAAGCAGTGCAGAAGCTGAGTTTATGGCAATTGCAACGAATTTGTGAAGTTACTTGGTTAGAGAGGTATGTAGGACTTACAGATCATCATTTCCTCCCCCACCAAAGTTTCAGTGATAGTAAATCAGCCATCAGTATAGTGAAGAATCCAGTTCAATATGATCGAACAAAACATGTTAGAATTGACAGGAGCTTTATCAAATATGAAATAGAAGAAGGGGGCATTGATCTATGCTATGCCCCTACAGAAGCACAGGAAATCAATATCTTCACAAAGATCATGCCTACACCTAGATTTGAGACAATTCTAAGCAAGTTGGGAATGATAAATGTCTATTCCTCAACTTGAGAGGGAGTGTTGGATAATTATCTTAGATAAGTTTAGTTAGCTTAGGAGATTATCTTCTGGTAGATAAGATAAGACATACTATAGATAGGATAAGTTAGTATATGCTAAAAATCTAGTAGTTTAGTAGTATTAGAATAGATTATACTCATGTATAGATTACATATAATCAGAGAAATAAAGTGGGTTTTCTTTTGATATTTTCTTTACCCTCTTGTTTCACAAATAAAGTGGGTTTTCTTTTGATATTTTCTTTACCCTCTTGTTTCACATTTGTTCATGGAAGCAGACATGGTTACTGAATTGGGGAAGAAAGGTTCATTCCCGTGTGCAGCTTCCTTACTAAAAAAAGGGATCGCAATCCCCTTCTGTCACTTCCCCTCTCCATTTACTCCTTTATATTCATAAACTTTGGCTCTATAAAGGTTGTGATGTGCTTGAAATATCTGTAAATTAAATACACCATGTCTAACACTTGACCTGATGCTTGATGAAGGACTTCGTCAAGCTCTAGATGAGTCTGCAATGCTAATATATTATTCCCTTCCATTAGACATCTCCTCTAAATCGACCTGTTTCCAGGAGTGCTTTTCTGTTGATACATTCTGGCCAGTTGCTTTATATGTTTAACTACTTCATAGTGTTTTTCCTGGTGGAACGTTCAGGTCCAGGGACAGTTAAGTCTCCTTTGTAGTGGATTGCTGAGTTTTGGGCTGTCTCATTATGGTACATCTGAATTTGAATTGCTAGCTGAAGAGCTGTTAATGAGTGACTCCGTCATCAAAGTAAGCTACATAGCATGTTATTTGTAAAATCTCCATTTACAAGTGCATAGCTGAAGAGGTTTGTGTGAGATTGCTTGTTGGGGAATATTTAACTTGCATGAACTATCTATATATTTGGTATGTATTCTGGATGAAAGTAACCCGAGAAGATCTACTGTTTCACTTTTTAATATTTAAACTTTCACATACATCATATTTATGTATGTATGTACATATGATCTATTTTGTGTCTAGTTTTCTTAGTCAAAGTCTTTATGAAGCCTTATATTGTATATTTAGTCACAAGCATCTGGTGAGTACGTCCTTATTCTTCTTGTATGGAATGTTTAGTTATCCATTCCTTAGGTCAACCTTTAATCTTGCTTCTTTTTGAGTCACGTAAAGCTTGTTACATGGATTCTAACTGATATGCTTGCTTCACGTTCTCTTACATTACATCTCAGGTCTATGGTGCATTACGCATGAATGTTAAAATATTCTTAATGTGGAATTCAAAAATGCTCATAGACGGTGGTGGGGATGCAACTGTTGCAACTTCTTTGCTTGAGGCTAGTAATCTAATTGTTCTAAAGGTACTTTTCTCAGTATCTCTTGTTTGCTTAAGATGTTGCTTTAAAACATTCATGTAATATCTTATTTTTGCTTGAAGCAGGAGACGTCTGTCATACATTCTAATGCCAATCTTGGTGTACATGGACAAGGTCTCTTGAATTTGTCAGGACAAGGTGACTGGATTGAAGCTCAGCGTTTGGTTCTTTCTCTATTTTACAGCATTAATGTAAGCTGCTATATTAGAATATATTTTTGTGACCTATAGTTTAAATTCTAGTTTCTGGAAGATAGTGTGTCTTGCTAAATTGTGGCTCAATGTAGTTACAATGCTCAATGACTAATTTGTCATCTGTGCTATCGCCTGCTTAACTGATTTGATGTGCGAAGCTTGCACAGAATTAACATTTCACATGTGGTTTAGTTTCGAATTTTTTTTTGGTGGTGGTGCAGGTGTCTAGCACTAACTAATCACTTTAAAACTTCATGCCATTTTTATGTTAGGATCCAGTCCCTGTTTACGCTATTTGAAGACACTTAAAGCGCTCATAATTGACTCTTTAGTCTTGATCTTCTTATCTGTCTGACCAGACCCCAGTTTAGTGCGATTACTTACTTTGTAAAGCAAGTATGATGTGATTACTGATTGAGGATAGCTTTATGTTCAGTCATCTTGTATTTGTTGTTGGAAGACTCGTTGGCCTACTTATCTAACTCTTTTCGTGGACCCTCATTAGCTTGTAGAAAAAATTTGTTTATGCTGCTTACAGTGCTCAAGTATAAGTTAATATTTTTGACATTCAATGACACTAATAGTTAATTCCGTCTGTCCTTAAGGTTGGACCTGGATCTATTTTGCGTGGCCCTTTGGAGAATGCAACTAGTGATACTATGTGAGTTTTAATTTCTATCTGATTATCACTTTCTTTTACCTTTGTATTTTGTTCGATTCCTGTATTGTATTATTCCAGTACACCGAGGCTCCATTGTGAAAGTGAGGTTTGCCCTTTTGAACTACTACATCCCCCTGAGGACTGCAATGTGAACTCATCTCTGTCTTTCACTCTTCAGGTGATGGTTGAACAGAGATCATACCTTTGCACGTTAATGAACTCAATTAATGGTGGTTTGCGTAACTGTTTTGGTTTGATTCAGATATGCAGAGTAGAGGATATCTCTGTGGAAGGACTTATACAAGGATCTGTTGTCCATTTCCACCGGGCTAGAACTATATCTGTCCTGTCTTCTGGAACAATAAGCGCATCTGGGATGGGTGTGTTCTTTTCCCTTTTATATCCTTTCTTTTTTAATTGTCAGTTGCTACACCTATTCTAATCAGTTTTATACTCCTTCCGCGATACACAAGCACACACTGACATTCCCCACCAGACAAACACACACACACACAGATTTGTTGAATGTAATAATGGGGGATAAATTTCTGTTGAAGTTTCGTTTTAGATGACAATGAGATTATGACAAGGCTTTTTATGTGTAGGCTGCACAGGTGGTGTGGGCAGAGGTGATGTTTTAAGCAATGGTGTTAGTGGTGGTGCTGGCCATGGTGGTAAGGGAGGGCATGGGTATTACAATGGCAGTCTTGTTGAAGGGGGCATTTCTTATGGAAGCTCAGAGTTGCCTTGTGAACTTGGTAGTGGTAGTGGAGATAAAAATTTGTCTGGTGTGACTGCAGGTGGTGGAATCATAGGTAATCAGTCTCTTACACCAACCAATAAAACATGCTTGCTCCTTATTTATATATCAACGAAAGAAAGTGTTGCTCATCAAACTCCTATAAACATAATATTTTAAAGATTATTTATTATCCTGTCTTGAACTTAGTGACTAGTATTACCTTTCTGTATAATATGTTATGGGGACCTGTAGACCTTTTCAGTGACATCTGGGTATGCTTGTTTTGTCATGGTTCACTCATCTTATAAGTTTTAAGAAACCACCTGCTCTGTGCTGCTAAACTTGTATATATGCTATAGGTAATTTCTTCTCATTTTAATTCTCTCCTATCTGAGTAGTGATGGGTTCGCGGGAGCATCCTTTGTCAAGTTTATCGGTTCAGGGCTCAGTACAGGCTGATGGGGAAAGTTTCAAAGAAAATGGGACTCTAAAAGAATTTTCTACTATGAATGATACCAATGGAAGTCCAGGGGGTGGTTCTGGTGGAACTGTACTTCTATTTTTGCACACGCTAGACATTGTTGACACTGCTGATCTTTCAACTGGTGGGGGTTATGGTGGTCCAAATGGAGGCGGTGGAGGTGGTGGAAGAATTCATTTCCACTGGTCCGACATTCCTAGTGGAGATGTATACCAGCCTATTGCAACTGTGAATGGCAATCTTCATGCATGGTAAGAATTTTGTGTAATGTGTTTGATAATGCACCTTCATTTTCTCCTGATAGTTTGATAGGCTCTCCATTTCACCGGAGGATTATGATGATATATGAGTCTGTATATTCTGCTGAGATTGCAACACTCTTCGGCAACCTTGTTATTTTGGGTTGTTGGACTGGGTCACTTTTTGGTCCTAGGTCACAAATAGAGAACTCGCTAAAGGTTTTGATAGTTCTTGGCAACATTTATCTCTTGTGATAAGGATAAAGTTTATTCCAATGCTTTTGCTGACACACCTGAAGATGACATTAGGGAATGCATCATTTCGAGTTGCTAAAAACAGCTTCATAGTATTTTCTTTGAAAATGCATTAGAAACACAAGGAGCAATAAAGTAGACTTGTTTCTAAGTTATTTCTTTTGAATACTTGATGAAATGATATATCTCCTGAATAATGAGTTGAAGTTTTAATTTGGCAATATGTTGAAAACTAAGTGTCACAACTGGATGCTTCTCCTTCTTCCTTGACACTTATTACTTGCTGTTATGGTTCTTTGTGTCAATGATTTTTCTGATTTCTATTTGAAAATGTTGATTCATCCTATTTAAGAATCAATAGTCAATTTGCTCTTCTTGAAATAATTTTCCTTTAGGTTTTCTTCTAACGAGAGTGAATCTTGTAGCTCATTGTAAATGTTTTCTGTTGACCCTAAACCTTGAGCCTTTTCTGACGTCTCAAAGATTGTTACAGTGGAGGTTTGGGCAGAGACATGGGTGGTTCTGGAGAAAATGGAACAGTGACTGGGAAAGCTTGCCCTAAAGGGCTTTATGGAATATTTTGCGAGGTATCATAAGCCTGTTGACTTTGTTGCATTCCTAACACGTTTTATCTCTGCATTTCTTGCAAATATAAGACTTTGAACCTGTCATGTGAATGAAGGGAATTATGGCCGACAAAAACTTATACCTTATCTGATTATTTCTTAGCATGTAAGATTTTTCAACCCAAACACTGGAAATACTTGAGCCTGCAATATGTTCAAGAAGAATGATTGCTACATAGCTTGATATTGATTATATTTTCACAAGGAACTTGTGTTATGAGAGATGATGTGTTTTGCTTTCTCATAAATTTTAAACCAATTTATCATTGTTGTTGAAAAAGTTCTTGGAAAGAGTTGACTAATGATCTGAAGAGATCATTGGAATTCAAAGTTGTTGGAGTATTTACCCTCTTATACTTTTTGTGTTTCTTCAGGAATGTCCAGTTGGCACATTTAAGAACGTTACTGGATCCGATGGTTCTCTCTGCCGTTCTTGCCCCATCCATGAACTTCCCCATCGTGCTGATTATATTCCTGTTCGAGGTGCTGTCTAATACATATTTAGGTCTTGTCTGATCTTGAGACAGAGTCTCAAGGACTTGTGAGAGACGTTAGTTCTGCTAATTCTTGATAGTTCTAAAAAATATGTTCTCTTTGAAATTCTGGAATTTGGGGATGGACAGAAAATGGGTGACGGGTATAAACATGACAATAATACAGCCAATATTTCATGGTTCATGTATATAGATGGTTTTGTAACCCTAGTGAACTATCAATTCAATAAGATAACTATCTATCCTTGGCCATTTGACAGGTGGTGTTACTGAAACGCCTTGTCCGTATAGATGCATTTCAGAGAGATTTCACATGCCACATTGTTATACAGCCCTTGAGGAGTTGATTTACACATTTGGTGGGCCATGGTTATTTGGTCTTCTTCTTGTTGGTCTTCTCATCCTGCTGGCCTTGGTGCTTAGTGTTGCTCGGATGAAATTTGTTGGGGTTGATGAATTACCTGGGCCAGCTCCCACTCACCATGGCTCTCAAATAGATCATTCGTTTCCTTTCTTGGAATCACTTAATGAGGTTGTTTTCAGTATTTTGTAGTGTTTCAGAAATGCTGGAATTCCAACCCCCATCTTTGAAGCCTTTCTGTTCTCTTGTTTTTCATATTCTTCTTTCTTTTATATCTTGATTCATATGCCTCTTTATTCTTTTTATCTAAAAAATGTTCAATTTGGATATGACTCTACTCATTCAGATTGACATGGTTTACTCATTTTTAGGTTCTGGAAACAAATAGGGCTGAGGAATCTCAGAGCCATGTGCATCGTATGTACTTTATGGGCCCAAATACTTTTAGTGAACCCTGGCATCTTCCACACACTCCCCCAGAACAAATAAAAGAGATTGTGTAAGCATATCTTTTTCTTTGGTCAACTAGTTTTGTTGATGTACTAATTGAACTTACACCTGCGCCCTGCAGGAAAGATTATGATATTTTCTTACTTTCATTGTTTATGCTTTTGCCTCATTTGACATGCAGATATGAGGGGGCTTTCAATGCATTTGTGGATGAGATTAATGCTCTAGCTGCTTATCAATGGTGGGAAGGTGCCATATTCAGCATTCTTTGTGTTCTAGCATATCCACTTGCGTGGTCATGGCAGCAATGGCGCCGAAAAATTAAATTGCAAAGACTCCGTGAATTTGTTCGCTCAGAGTATGATCATGCTTGCCTTCGCTCTTGTCGTTCACGTGCTCTTTATGAAGGGCTTAAGGTTTGTATGCCCTAAAACATTTGTCCTTTCCCTTAATCAGTGTTGGACCTAGGTTGTATCTTATCTGATCGTTAAATACAACATACATGAACATGCCGTAGGTGAATTTTTTACTGGTCAATTTATTTTCTTTTCCTTCTTTAAATAGTCATTCCTCTCTGCACCACCAATTGTTTTCAAAAAAACAAGTTGCTGCTGGATGCTGTTTCTTTGTAGTCTATAATCATAAAATCATAGAAACTGAAAACCATAATCTGCCAATATGGAGCAGTATCTTAGTTCCTAGGGTTATTGCTTTCAATGAGCTTTAACAGTTGATTTAACAATAACTGAACATGTGGATTACACAACTTAAATTTTCTTGTTTTAGTGATGCTATTTTTCTGGATATTGATATCTTTGTTTGAATAAATTTTGTCCAAGATTTGTTGCTTATGTTATTTAACTTGTTGCAAATATTTGCATTTTAAAAGTGGTTATGTGTTATACTCTGATTAATCTCCGTGATAATTACACTATGTAACCCATCCTTAAAGTCCAGGACAGTGATCTCGCTGCTGTACATTCTTATCCTGATTGTATAGACTGTCTATAATCTAGCAAAGGAGAATATTTGCTTTATATTCTCATCATTAATTAGTAGATCCTTGCCCTCTTTTATTATAGGTAGCTGCCTCTTCTGATCTAATGCTTGCATATTTGGACTTCTTTCTTGGTGGAGATGAAAAGAGGACTGACCTTCCTTCTCGACTGCATCAAAGATTTCCAATTTCTATAGTTTTTGGAGGTGATGGAAGTTATATGGCTCCTTTCTCAGTCCAAAGTGACAACATTCTCACTAGCCTAATGAGTCAGGTTTGTTTTTTCAATCCCCTAGCATAAAGGTTTACTCTACTAATATCCGGTTCAGTAATATGGGTTTTGACTAAACTGATACCTTCTATATGTTAGCTGTGTATAGTATCTATTGTTCTTCTGGTTTTGCAGATGGTCCCTCCTACGACCTGGTACCGTACGGTGGCTGGTTTGAATGCACAACTCCGTTTAGTTTGCCGTGGTCGACTTAAGGTGACATTTCGATCTGTCCTTAGATGGCTTGAAACTCACGCCAATGCTGCTTTAAAGGTGCATGGAGTACATGCTGATCTTGCATGGGTTCAGGCTACAGCTTGTGGTTATTGTCAGTATGGACTCTTGGTGTATGCTATCATAGAAGAAAATGAACTCACCTCAGCTGATAATGTTGATGGTGCAAAACGAAATGAACAGCATTCATGGTAATTATTTATCATATAATACAAGTTTAGTTGCAGTTCTTCTTGTCAAGCTCCTTGACTCAATGAATTGTTATTTAAGGTATGCTGGGCTGTCCTAATCTCATTGATCATTGTGTGTGCTTGAAATGATCATTCAATGAAGAGTTTCTAATTATTTTAAGTCTTCAGATAATAGTTAAGGTTTCCATTTGTATAATTACTAGTTCTTGTATAGATAAGAGACAAGCAAGGATGGTGCAAATATAGGGAAAAACTGTAGCCTATGCACCACGTAGGTAACTGTCTTGACATACATATAGGCTTTATGGTAAGAAGTGGTACTGATTGCATTCCCTTGTTGTTGAAGATTATGAAAATTGAGTATGGAAATATTATGTGTCCAACATAGCAATATCTTATATATCCAATAATACAGTAGTTTAGATATTACTTAGGAATAATTTACTTTCTTATTATAAAATACTGTACTGCCTTGAGTAGATGTGCGAACCTAATAAATAACACATCTCAAAACCTTCTGTGGTCTTTATGTGGGGAAATGTAGGTTACGATGAATCACGACAAATCTATGTGTAAATTCCTTCTTTCCTTCTCTTTATTTTTCAATTTCACGTGGTATTAGAGTTAGGTTCTGATTCTGAGGACAAAATACATTTGTTTCTTCTGTTTCAGAGCCATTCTTCTTAAGACCTCTGTTATGTCTTCTTTTTTGGCAGTCCAATTGAGAGTGTTGTTATCATTCTTTTGTCCTTCCTTTTGGTAGCCCATTCTGAGCGCCGTTACCTTCTGCTTTCTTCTCTTTTGACAACCCATTGAGAATGGTGTTACCCTTCTTCTGCCTTTCCTTCTGACAGCTCATTCAAGCATCGGTACCTTCTTCTGTCTTTTCTTTTGACAACTTAAAGTGCTATTGTTTATATTCCATCTTCTCTTCCAGCAGCCCTCGAGAGCACCATTATCTCTATCTTTTCCTCTCTATGACTTTAGGGTTTTCCAAACAAAAAAATGTTGGTAAGAAGGAAGAAAAATACTTGAGCAAATAAAAAAAATAGCCAGAACAAAATAATATATATTTTTATTCACAAAATTCTCCATTCTAAGGATTCGAACTTCTTATGCAAACTGGAAAGAGGTAGTGTTACTTACCATTTTGAGGAGCGTTGAAGATCATGAAGATTTAGGATAATATTAGGAATGTTTTATGTATCCAATAATAAAGTATTTAGATATTGTTTAGGGATATTGTATTTTCTATTATGGAATATTGTATTGCCATACAATGATAAGGATATGCGGAACCCTAATAAATAATGCACATCAAAACTCTCTGTGGTCTTTGCACTAAAATAATGTGTAACTTGCTTCTTTTCTTCTATTTATTTTTTAATTTCATATCTGTGATGACATTTATCAGGTTATTAGTAATTGCATCGTGTGTGTGATTATTTATATTTTAAGTTATAGATGCTAATATTACTCTGCTTGTGCAAATGTAATTGTTGTGATTGTGTGATCTGACTGCCTAGAATATATGTGCATCCACATTGAATAGTGGGCTGTTAATTTTGGCAACTGATGTCCAGCTACTTAAAGCTAGACTTTTGCTTTGGTTTAGGTTTAACTTGGGTTTCTGTAACATTTCGGTCAACAGTGTGAAGAGCATGCACGCACAAATTCCATCCGGTCATTCAAAAGAAAACAGTCTCACAAGTCGAGCCCAGAGAACGAAGGAGAGCTTTTTAAGATGGAAAAAGAGTCCTGGAGGAATTATAGATCCCAACAGCATACAAACGCTTGAAGAAAAGAGAGGTTTATTTTATCCTCTCTCTTTCTTGTTGCATAATACAAAGCCTGTTGGCCACCAGGTTATCTTCCTTGTAAATATATTCATTTGATTTAGTACCTTGCCTGTCTCCTCTCTTTCCGCATTCTTGTGATGATATTTGCTTGTACCCGTTTTACTGATTGTCTATCATCTTATGTGCAGGATCTTGTTGGTTTGGTCATCTCCATACTTCTTTTAGGAGATTTTAGCTTAGTGTTACTTACTTTCCTACAATTGTACTCATTCTCATTGGTTGATGTCTTTCTAGCTTTGCTTATTTTACCTCTTGGCATTCTGTTGCCATTTCCTGCTGGAATCAATGCCTTGTTCAGTCATGGACCTAGGCGTTCTGCAGGTCTTGCTCGCATCTATGCCCTGTGGAACATTACTTCCTTGATTAATGTCGTAAGTTGCTGCTGTAATCTGTTTAGATATCCCACTTATTCCTTAACGAAGCAATCTGTTTGTAGTATTTTCCGGATAGTTACTTGAATAATTTGATTTTCCTCATCTTTTAACAGTCAATTTACTCGTAACCTTACCCTTTTCGCCTTCTGCCAGATTGTTGCATTCCTTTGTGGTTATGTGCATTATGGCAGTCAGTCATCCACAAATAAGGTTCCTTTCCAGCCATGGAATATTAGCATGTGAGTTTATCCTTGTGGATTTTACAAGCTTAAACTAGATCGGGAAAGTTTGGGGTAACAGCTGCTGACATGGTTGCTTGCGTTTTTTTTTTTTTTTTTTTGTGTGCCCGTTTCTTGGGGGACTCTTCGGGACGCTGTGATGCAGGGATGAAAGTGAATGGTGGATTTTTCCAGCTGGACTTGTGCTATGTAAAATTCTGCAGTCTCAGCTTGTGAATTGGCATGTCGCGAATCTGGAGATACAAGACCGCTCACTGTACAGCAATGATTTGGAGATGTTTTGGCAATCGTGATAAATGACAACACATTGATGAGGATTCTTTTTAATTTTTTGGTATGCTACGCACTAGGATACTAGGAAAATGTTTGGTAGGAGGAAAAGTAAAACTAGAAATAGGAACAGAAGAAAAACTACAAATATTCCCAAATGTGAATATCACTAGATCCATGCAGAGAGGTTATGCTCGTGTATTTTTCTGTACAAAAAGTTGTGATAACTAAATAGAAAGTATTAATTTCAATTGTTAAAACTCATACAAGTAACTAGATCACTAGGGATGATGAATTTCCTTTGGAGTATTTTTCTGTACAAAAAGTTGTGATAACTAAATAGAAAGTATTAATTTCAATTGTTAAAACTCGGATAAGTAACTAGATCACTAGGGATGATGAATTTCCTTTGGAGGCTATATATATATATATATATCAGTTCAAGAGGTATAGCTTATAACTAGAAGAGATAAAGGGTTAAGTTTTTCATTCGAACCGAAACGAAGTATATGGAAAGTGTTGGAAAATTAAACGTGTAAAAGTTAAAAAAAAAAAACTAAAATAATTACCATTGTTTTAGAAGTTATAAGAGATTTAAGATCTTAAATTTTGATCAGGGTTCAATCAATTCTTTGGGTGAACAGGTCAGTAAGTAGTTAAGGAAAATGTTTTTCGACTTGTCCCAGAATGGGCGTTATGGCAAGGAGGAAGAAAATAAAAGGAGAATAGTAACAAATGGTACCTACACAGGTTGACATCTAATACAATTTAGCAGGATGCAATCCACCAAAAGCAACCAAAAGATTCTTTGGTGAATAGGGCGAAACATACTTTTAAGAAAAAGTAATGCCAACAAATATAAAAATTGGTATTATTGTAATTACACTGCCTGACTTGTTGGGTATACTACTAATAATGCCATGGATTGGTAAGAAATATCATTCCGACACAACATGAGGCGGGTGGCAATGGATTATCAGGTACATAATTGTCAGGATATCCCTGCACATTAGGGGCACAGATGTGAGACCGTTTTGTACAGGCTGGTGCCGGTCGATACGTATCTTATTGGACTAAAATTAGTATAAAATAAAAGGTTAGTTGTATCGGACTTAAATACTGATCAGTATTAACTTATTTTAAATAGTATCGGTCGGTACCGATCGGTATTCAAAATATCGGCCAAATACTAATCGATACTAAAAATTTTAAAAATTAGGAGAACTTTTTTGCAAAATTTTCAAAAAATTTTAAAATCTCCCTCCTTCCCTCCTTTATTTCAAAGTATTTTTAATCAATTATTTTATTTACTTCAATTTTTATAATTATCGTGAATTTCTAATTTTTGCTTTTAAAATAATAATAAATATTTTTATTATTAATAATAATTATAAATTAAATAAAAATTAAAAATAAATTATTTTTATTTAAATATTTTATATAATATTTATTAATAAAGTATTAGTAAAAATATTTTATTTTTTAAAATAAATAATTTAAAAG